>OY755040.1:68011142-68170021 GCA_963576565.1 Aspidapion aeneum | reverse complement strand
TGTGAGCTATGGTGATCCTAATTTTTTCGAGAAAAAAAAAGTTGCTCCGATTTCAATTTTTTTTATATATCTTTGCGTTTCAGATGATTTTGAAACTTTTTTGTTGCGCCGTCTGTCTGTCTGTCTGTCTGTCTGTCTGTCTGTCTGTCTGTCTGTCTGTCTGTCTGTCTGTCTGTCTGTCTGTCTGTCTGTCTGTCTGTCTGTCTGTCTGTCTGTCTGTCTGTCTGTCTGTCTGTCTGTCTGTCTGTCTGTCTGTCTGTCTGTCTGTCTGTCTGTCTGTCTGTCTGTCTGTCTGTCTGTCTGTCTGTCTGTCTGTCTGTCTGTCTGTCTGTCTGTCTGTCTGTCTGTCTGTCTGTCTGTCTGTCTGTCTGTCTGTCTGTCTGTCTGTCTGTCTGTCTGTCTGTCTGTCTGTCTGTCTGTCTGTCTGTCTGTCTGTCTGTCTGTCTGTCTGTCTGTCTGTCTGTCTGTCTGTCTGTCTGTCTGTCTGTCTGTCTGTCTGTCTGTCTGTCTGTCTGTCTGTCTGTCTGTCTGTCTGTCTGTCTGTCTGTCTGTCTGTCTGTCTGTCTGTCTGTCTGTCTGTCTGTCTGTCTGTCTGTCTGTCTGTCTGTCTGTCTGTCTGTCTGTCTGTCTGTCTGTCTGTCTGTCTGTCTGTCTGTCTGTCTGTCTGTCTGTCTGTCTGTCTGTCTGTCTGTCTGTCTGTCTGTCTGTCTGTCTGTCTGTCTGTCTGTCTGTCTGTCTGTCTGTCTGTCTGTCTGTCTGTCTGTCTGTCTGTCTGTCTGTCTGTCTGTCTGTCTGTCTGTCTGTCTGTCTGTCTGTCTGTCTGTCTGTCTGTCTGTCTGTCTGTCTGTCTGTCTGTCTGTCTGTCTGTCTGTCTGTCTGTCTGTCTGTCTGTCTGTCTGTCTGTCTGTCTGTCTGTCTGTCTGTCTGTCTGTCTGTCTGTCTGTCTGTCTGTCTGTCTGTCTGTCTGTCTGTCTGTCTGTCTGTCTGTCTGTCTGTCTGTCTGTCTGTCTGTCTGTCTGTCTGTCTGTCTGTCTGTCTGTCTGTCTGTCTGTCTGTCTGTCTGTCTGTCTGTCTGTCTGTCTGTCTGTCTGTCTGTCTGTCTGTCTGTCTGTCTGTCTGTCTGTCTGTCTGTCTGTCTGTCTGTCTGTCTGTCTGTCTGTCTGTCTGTCTGTCTGTCTGTCTGTCTGTCTGTCTGTCTGTCTGTCTGTCTGTCTGTCTGTCTGTCTGTCTGTCTGTCTGTCTGTCTGTCTGTCTGTCTGTCTGTCTGTCTGTCTGTCTGTCTGTCTGTCTGTCTGTCTGTCTGTCTGTCTGTCTGTCTGTCTGTCTGTCTGTCTGTCTGTCTGTCTGTCTGTCTGTCTGTCTGTCTGTCTGTCTGTCTGTCTGTCTGTCTGTCTGTCTGTCTGTCTGTCTGTCTGTCTGTCTGTCTGTCTGTCTGTCTGTCTGTCTGTCTGTCTGTCTGTCTGTCTGTCTGTCTGTCTGTCTGTCTGTCTGTCTGTCTGTCTGTCTGTCTGTCTGTCTGTCTGTCTGTCTGTCTGTCTGTCTGTCTGTCTGTCTGTCTGTCTGTCTGTCTGTCTGTCTGTCTGTCTGTCTGTCTGTCTGTCTGTCTGTCTGTCTGTCTGTCTGTCTGTCTGTCTGTATGTCCGTCTGTATGTCCGTCTGTAACGACCAACGCGCATAACTCAAAAACCGCTTGCCCGATTTTAATGAAATTTGGTACCCAGGCTGGGCTTTGGGTCGAGATGGTCCCATTTAAAAATGAACAAAATCCACCGAACACAAGCCAAATAAAAGGATGGGGGTAGATTTCAAAAATTAGAGTTTATGAAAAAATATGACGTGTGTGATATCAAACGAAAGGTAATTGAGTCTGAAGTTAAACAAAATACATTTTAGTTTATTTAAAAAAAAAGGGGGGGGTAAATTTCAAAAATTAGTGTTTAAGTGGACATATGGCGTGTGTGATATCAAACGAAAGGTAATTGAGTCTGGAGTTAAACAAAATACATTTTAGTTTTTTAAAAAAGGGTGGGGGTAGATTTGAAAAATTAGAGTTTAAGTCAAAACATGGCTTGTGTGGTATCAAACGAAAGGTAATTGAGCCTGGAGTTCAATAAAACATACTTCAGTTTTTAGTTATATTAGCTTTCACGTAGATACACTATAACTATAGTACCCAGTGTGAGCTTAGGTGCCCATAGATTGGCAGAGTATTTTGAGAATAAGAGTAACTATCAAGAAACTGTCTCGATACGGTTGTTAAAAACTTTTTGAAAAACAATCCTGCAAAATTTTAACGATGGTCGTAATCCCGTTTTCTTGTTTATTCAGGGAAAAGATAGGGCCAAAAATGTTGCCAGTTGGTAGTTTTAAAATTAGAAATGGGGATTCTTTCACTTTCGATATGCGGTCTTTCTTCTTCTTGACATAAATTCTACGTACCTACAAAACCTTCTAATTAATTTATTATATTCTCTAAGTCATTTTTTTCGTATCAATACATATTTATTTTATCAAAATTAATTTTCTGAAAAGTGTTTTTTAATACATATTAGTTTTAGAAGAAGAAAGAAGAATTAAAGAGATCAGTTGGATGATTTGGTCGAGTTAATACCCTAAAAATTTCTCGTTCTTGTATTAAGACACCGCAGCCTGCATAGATGGAAGTTTTCCGAAAATTTATGTATGGCTTCGGTAGTTTAGTGGTTAGAATGTTTGCCTAGAAAGCAAGAGATCGGGATTTGTTGGTTTGATCCCCGGCCGAAGCAGAAAACTTTTTTCTTATTTTTCTTTCTTTAATTTCACTTGTTGTTTATAGTTTTAGGTCCTTGCATTATTTGCAATTTGGTATTTGATAATTATATTGGCAATCGCCCATTTTGCGATCAGAAATTTTAACACACGAAAAGGTGATCTCATGCTTTCAGACGTTGATTCTTTACGTCTAATTTGAGTTATCATACCTTTGACGGTGGGAAAGAAGAATTAAAGAGATTAGTTGGATGACTTGGTCGAGTTAATACCCTGAGAACTTCTTGTTCTTGTATTGAGACACCGCAGCCTGCATAGATGGAAGTTTTCCGAAAATTTATGTATGGGTTCGGTAGTTCAGTGGTTAGAATGTTTGCCTAGATAGCAAGAGATCCCGGGTTCGATCTCCAGCTGAAGCAGAAAACTTTTTTCTTATTTTTCTTTCTTTAATTTCACTTGTTGTTTATAGTTTTAGGTCCTTGCATTATTTGCAATTTGGTATTTGATAATTATATTGGCAATCGCCCATTTTGCGTTCAGAAATTTTAACACACGAAAAAGTGATCTTGATTCTTTACGTCTAATTTGAGTTATCATACCTTTGACAATGGGAAAGAAGAATTAAAGAGATCAGTTGGATGACTTGGTCGAGTTAATACCCTGAGAATTTCTCGTTCTTGTATTGAGACACCGCAGCCTGCATAGATGGAAGTTTTCCGAAAATTTATGTATGGGTTCGGTAGTTCAGTGGTTAGAATGTTTGCCTAGATAGCAAGAGATCCCGGGTTCGATCCCCGGCCGAAGGAGAAAACTTTTTTCTTTCTTTAATTTCACTTGTTGTTTAAAGACCTTGCTTGTTGTAATTGGAAATTATTTTAAGCTGATTGTTTATTTTAAATATAGCTTAATTATTTAGGTCTTAGTTTTTTTCTCCCACGAATTATCTGCAAATACACTAAATATCATTTATATGTTTAACATAACAATGGTCGCAGAAAACTTCCCTGTGGGACACTCCAGTTAATAAACTCGATATTGTTAATATAGAATTATTAGTCACTTGCAACATGAAAGTCACTTAAGTTATTAGCTACTACAGTTAATACACAACGATTAATATCTGTAATCTGCTATCTATCATTCAAATATATCATTGCCCACTGCACTATAATTATTAGGTAGTTTCCCGTCTAATATCTTTTAAGCGTTAACTGTAACGTAAGAAGTTGCGCGTTTGATTGTGTTGAGATAGCCGGGGCAAGGGTGATTATGTTGTTGAATTTCGCTGTCATTAGCACATAATATTTGAGGGCACTGCAGTGCCCGGCCAAATTCGCGCAACTGCTGTATCATCTTTTCTTAAAACATTTCAGCCCATATTTGATCTATCTAAAAATCTACTTCGGAATGAGCTACGAAACTCAAGCTTTGCACAGACGTAAATCTTCGTAAATTTAACAACCCCTCCAAGTTTCATGGACTTTCATAATGTAGTAAAGTAGTTACGAAATTTCAAAAAACGTCGAAATTGCCACTCACTCACTCACTCATGTATAGATCATCAAAATTCTACTGTACTTCCAAACATGCTACAAAGCTGACAGAAATTATGAGCAAACCCTTAGAAAAAACCCCAAAATTCTGATTTACTTCCTTCTCCTGTACATATAAAGTTATGTGCCCTGCATTGCAAAACAATATTCTGCATATTTTACTACTTTAAAACGTAAATATTATCCAGATCCTTTAAAAAAGGAGTGAAATCATAACAAAATGGTATTCCGTAAAAAGAATTGAAATAAAGGTAAAGTGAAATTCTCTAATACAAATTTCAAAATGAAAGGTTCTTACTAGTTTGAAAATGTTTTTCTAAACTTTGCTGCAAAGTATTGCTATGGGTTCACAACGACAAATTAAAACTCGCAAATGCCAAAAACGATCTATTAATTTATTTCGATAAATTATGTACAAAAACACGCACTTAAACTTACCAATAACGTGCTAATAATTCACTACTTTAATCCGCCTATTAACTCCGCGTTAACATCTAGCGATCACTACCGTTGGTTATCTTTGACTGCTCGATGCTCGACGTCCGGTCCTATATATAGGGTCTGCCTACCAATCGAGAACCATCCATCCTTCTTCGATTCTTTCAGAAGGTACGCGGCCAAGCATGAGTGTCATAGATAACGCAACTAAAACCTAGACTAAGAATACAACCATAAGATACGTCAACCTAATACTACACTAAACCTAAATAAATTCTAAGTATAAAATTTAAATAACTTAAATTTGTAACACTATCCTTCTCTTCAGGTTTGATCGTCTCGATCAACATTTCTCAGGTAAGATTTTAGTCTGTCTAGATGAACAACTTTCATCCGGGCTTCTTTGGATTCCGTAGACTACCTCATTAATTCTCTTAACAACTTTATAAGGCCCTTCCTATGGTGGTGTCAACTTAGGTGATCTTCCTTTCTTTCGTTTCGAGGATTGTATAGCCAGACTTGATCATGCTCTTTGAGCCCTGAAGAGTTTGCTTTCAGGTCATATCTCGCTTTCATGCGGTCACTGGCTATTTCTATTCGCTCTCTAACCACTTCATGGATATCGTGCAGCTTTTGCCCTAAACGTTCGACATAGTCATTAACCTCTAAGTGTTCTTCTTCAGGTGAACCAAACATGATATCACATGGTAAACGCAGTTCTCTACCAAACAGGATACTAGATGGAGTAGCTCCTGTCGTCTTGTGTATGGCGGTTTAGTAGGCCATCAAAAACAATGGAATATATTGGTCCCAATCTGTTTGGTGCTCATCAACAACTTTGCAAAGATGTTCTTCTATTGTTTTATTAAATCTTTCAACCATACCATCTGACTGCGGATGTAAAGCAGTAGTTCGTGTTTTATGTATTCCTAAAAGGCCACAGAGATTCTGGAAAAGCTTTGATTCAAAGTTCCTCCCTTGATCTGAATGTAGTTCCAAAGGAATGTCAAATCTGCTGAAAACATCATTTACCAGAACTTCTGCAACTGTAGTGGCCTCTTGGTTAGGCAAAGCAAAAACTTCTGGCCAGTTACTAAAGTAATCCATAACAACAAGGATGTATTTGTTGCCCTTTTTAGTTTCTGGAAATGGTCCGGCCACGTCAATAGCAATGCGTTCAAATGGCAGGCTTACGTTATATTGTATCATTTGACCTCTGGACCTTGTTTTGGGACCTTGGCTGGCTGCGCAAGTCGAACAGCAACGGCACCAGTTTTTCACATCTTGAAAGTAATTGACCCAATAAAATCGGTTTCGAATTTTGTCCATAGTTTTATTTATGCCTAGGTGCGCGTCTGATTTTCCACCATGGCATTTGACCATTATATGGTCTACCATGCTCCTAGGAACTACTACTTGATTAATCACAGTAAGGCCATCGGCACTTTCCCAGGCACGTTTAAGTATGTTTTCTTCTACTATCAGTGAATCCCATTGCGCCCACAGTGATTTAAATATCATCCCTTGGTTTGCGATATCTTGCCATGATGGTCGTGGCTTGTTCTCTTCTTTCAATCGCAAGATAGGTCCTACATCTTTGTCGCTAAGTTGTGTGGTTCTAATCGAAGCCAACATCCATTCTTCATCTGGTTCTAACTTTATCTGGCGCACCTAGGTAATTCCTTCTTTCTGGTCAATTCTCCTGTAATGTTTACAATCTTCAGGGCAAGGTCTTCTGGACAATGCATCTGCATTACTATTCACCCTTCCCGCTCGGTGCTTAATTTGATAATGGTATTGTTGTAGCTTTTCTATCCATCTCGCGACTTGCCCCTCTGGTTGTTTCATTTTCATGAGCCACTGTAACGCAGCATGATCTGTTCTAATCAGAAACTCTTGCCCATAGAGATATTTGTGAAAGCGATCTACGGATTTAATGATGGCTAGGAGCTCCTTTCTGGTAACACAATAATTTCTCTCTGGTTTGGATAGCTTTTTGCTGAAAAATTCGATGACCCGTTCTTCTCCATCTGGTACTTGGGAGAGTACTGCTCCTATGCCATCGTTGCTCACATCAGTATCTAATATGAATTTACCTTTGGGAATAGGATATGCGAGAATCGGACTAGAACATAATGCTGCTTTTAGTCTTCTAAATGCTTGGTCACATTCTGTATTCCATCTGTAAGACACTTTATCTTCTGTAAGTCTATGTAATGGAGACGCTATTTTGGCGAATCCTTCTACAAATCGTCTGTAGTATGTACACAGACCCAAAAAGCTTCTTAATTCATGTTTGTCACGAGGTTGAGGCCTTGTAACTTCTTTTCGTCAGTGTGGATGCCTTCTCGGGAAACGACGTGACCGAGGAACTCAACTTTTTCTTGGAATATAAAACATTTCTTTGGGTTTAATTTAAGATTGGCATTTTTGATTCTTGATAATACTTCTTGTAAATTGTCTAGATGATCTTGAAATGATTTGCCCAAAACTATGACATTCCAAGTAAGGCCTCGTAGAACAACTTCCATTAGTCTTTCAAATATTGCTGGGGCATTACATAGGCCAAATGACATCACATTAAACTGGTAAAGTCCACTGCCAGCAGAGAATGCTGTCTTCTCTTTATCTCTTTCAAAGATTCCTACTTGCCAATACCCACTTTTTAGGACAAGAGTAGAAAACCAATATGATCCCGCCAATGCTGTTAAGGTGTCGTCTATTCTAGGCAGTGGGTAACTATCTTTCTTGGTCACATCGTTAAGTTTCCTGTAGTCGACGCAAAATCTAGTACTTCCATCCTTTTTAGTGACCAGCACCACAAGAGATGACCAAGGACTTAATGACTCTTCAATAACCCCGTCACTGAGCATTTTATTAATGAGGTTGTGAACTTCTTCTTGTTTGGCCATTGGTAGTCTTCTTGGGGGCTGTCTTATCGGTTGGGCATCGCCAGTTATGATGGAATGTTGAATAAGGTTTGTGCGTCCAGAACTAGTCTTAGTTTCGAAGATATTACTTCGCTCTTCTATAAACTTTCTCGCTTTACTAAATTCCTCTGGAGTGAGATGTTGCCAAGTTGACTGAAATTGCTGAAGTACCTCCGTTGGTAACATGCTTTTATCCTCGAAAATTGGCTCTTCACATCTTGTTGCTTTCTGGACTGGTTCAAATAATGCTACCACCTCTGCCTTATTAATTTTGACACTATTTGGGAAAATATTGGCGACTCTAATCGGGATGTCTTTATCGGTTTTAACTAGTGACTTTGCAACGAGGTAGGTGTTGGGTATATTCTGTTGGCTTATGAGTCCGACGCAGCTTGCTGTTTTAATTTCTAGCCTCCCAAAAATTATGGTCTCACTGTTACCGACCAGTCTTGTAGTGCATACTGCCACCACCTTTATTGGTTCTTTATTGAAGTGACTATTTGACAAAATGAACTCTTCATTCCCAAATCTTAGGGGAATTAAGTTTATTATCAAACGCAAATCCATGTTTACTTATCAAGTCCATTCCCAAAATTAATTCGTCTTCTATTTCGGCAACCAATACAGTGTGGCGAATCTTCAATCTTCCCAGCTGTAGGTCTATGTCTGTCTGCCCCAACACGTCGGCGGATTCTCCAGTCACAGTCTTAAGTGTTATTTTCTTTTCTGTTGGTCGAATTTTATATCTCGTTGCAATTTTGAACTTAAGCAATGATATAGCAGCACCAGTGTCTACTGTTATATTAACTTTTCTTCCATTAATAAGTCCGTCGATGTAAAGACTGTCAGCAGTATGTTTTAAGCTCTTAATAGAGTAAATTTTGGGGGCTAAATTCCCATTAGCCAACACCCGCCCCTCTGCGTTGACTAGTTTTAGTTTTCCTGATTTCTTCTTCGGTACTCTGTCCCGCTAAATGATGAGCGAGACCTCATTTGGACCCGACAATCGCGTTGAATATGCCCGATACGTCCGCATCTAAAACACTTTCCAATTGGAGAGGGACGTCTGTTTTCCTTTAAAGAGTCAATCTTCTCTATCAATGATTGAAGAATTTGACACGTCTTTGAGGGAACCTCTTGATCACTGCTTATTTCTTCACCTTCGTGAATTGAAACAGCCCTTACTTTTGGCCTAGACATATTATTTGATGACTCAATTTCAAGGGCTCGAATCAACACTTCACTGCTGCTATGGAAGCGTTCTCGTCGAAGTAACTTTGCTAAGTCTGTGTCTCGCAAGCCGTTAATAAAGCGATCTACCGTGAAGGGATCTCTGTAATTTTCTGGCATTTCTGGGTAAGCCAAGTACATCAGCCTCATGATATCCGCTTCACACTCTTGTAATGACTCCCCTGCTCTTTGTCGGCGAATATTTAATTCTGACCAATGCAAATTTCGTAAATGTTCATTTCCATACCTTCTTCCTAAAGCTGTCACTAAAGCATTGTAACTTTGTTTTTGTTCCGCTGGAATAGACCGTAAAAGTCCAAGAGCAGGTCCTCGTAGAGCTACTAACAAAGCTCTAGCTTTTTCGTCATCGTCCCAGCCATTTGCAGCAGCGGCAGCTTCAAACTGTTGTTTGTAGGTGGATCAGGAAGACGTACCATCGATATTTGGAGGCTTAATGTTTTGGTTCGAATTCACAACACATCCCTGAGCTTTTATTTTGTTGTATTCTTTTTTAAGCTTTATAAGCTGTTTTGACGCGTCCTGGAATTTTTCTTCCATGGTTTGAAAAACTGCTTCCCTAACATTCTGTAGTTTGTTCTCCAATTTTTCTTCAACATTTTGTACCTTTTCCTCAACATTTTGTACATTTTCTTCTACATTCTGCAATTTATTTTGTACCTTTTGTTCCACGCTACGCACTCTTTGAGTTATTTCTTCCTTAAGGTCTTCGGTTGCAGTCTGGAACTCTTCTCTCAGCTGTTCGGAGTTGCTCCTTATTTGATCGAAGTTTTCTTGAATGCCATCTAATTTTTGCTCAAATGTATGTTTCATTTTGTTCTGGTTTTGTTAAATGGTCTGTCTCATGTCGTCCATGGTGTGTTTCATATCGCCTTGGTTTTGTTCTATAGTCTGTTTTATATCGTCTTGGTTTTGAGCCATTTGAGCTGCTAGAGCCTGCATCATTTTAGTTAGATCTTCCATCTTTGCTGATCCTTGTCTAGTAAGCATCAACTTCCTGATAAATCATGTAAAATGTCTATTTTTAGGCTATAAAGCTAGTGTCGCAGTCGATTTTTTTCAATATCTCTTCCGATTCTTAAATAGAACCTAAAGGAATGTTCTGGAATATACTGGTAATTGTCACTCTTTCTGCTACTAGACAAATGTAGAAGTCGCTTTTTGATTACCTCTTTTGGTTCTCGAATAGATCGTCGTAGAATGTTATGGAATATTCTAGAAATTCTTTCCAATTCTTCCTTTTGTAATTACTAATCTAATGTTGAAGTCGACTTTTGGATATCTCTTCTGGTTCTCGAATAAAAATTCGTGGAATGTTATGGAATATTCTAGAAATTCTTTCTTATTCTTACTTTAAAAATTACTAATCTAATGTCGAAGTCGCTTTTTGGATATCTCTTCTGGTTCTCGAATAAAACGTCGTAGAATGTTATGGAATATTCTAGAAATTCTTTCTGATTCTTACTTTTTAACTAACTAAACTAATATCGAACTTCTTCGAATATTCTGGCAAAATCACTTACTGTTCTTCTTTTCAATTGTCCTAGCCGGTGGTACTATGTAAGGATAGTCTTTGCACTATTTATTTCTTTTAATCTCACTTCTGACACCAATTGGTACGGGTTCACAACGACAAATTAAAACTCGCAAATGCCAAAAACGATAGTACAAAAATACACACTTAAACTTACCAATAACTTGCTAATAATTCACTACTTTAATCCGCCTATTAACTTCGCGTTAACATCTAGCGATCACTACCGTTGGTTTTCTTTGACTACTCGATGCTCGACTTCCGGCCCTATATATAGGGTCTGCCTCCTATTCGAGAACCATCCATCCTTCTTCGATTCTTTCAGAAGGTACGCGGCCAAGCATGAGTGTCATAGATAACGCAACTAAAACCTAGACTAAGAATACAACCATAAGATACGTCAACCTAGTACTACACTAAACCTAAATAAATTCTAACTATAAAATGTAAATAACTTAAATTTGTAACAGTATTTTTAAACTTTAAGAAGATATGTGTTTTAGTTACCTGTTCTTAATAACTTTACAGTTAGTGTAGGCACAAAAGTCTTGTCGGCGTAGATGCAAGGTTTACTTTGCGCAAAGACCGTGAACAAAGAACTTGTCGTTGCGGTCTTGAGCTTTGAAAAGAGGGAAACCACCTTTTGAACGTAGATTATAGATTTACAATCTACAACAAGTGCAAAGAATATTTTTCTCTCCTTAGTTTGGAGGACGGGAATTTTTTTCCCCAAATAAATCTAAAAGGCACAATCAATTTTCTATTGGAAAGAGCTTTCCAACAAGGTGCCACAAGTGGTATCATCCCATTTTAAAAAGTGAAGTCGGGGTGAGTTTTACCCTCTAAAGGGGGTGAAATTTTTTTTTTCTATGACCGGAAAGCTTACAAAATACTCTGCCAATCTATGGACACCTAAGCTCACACTAAGTACTGTAGTTATAGTGTACGTGTGAGCTAATATAACTAAAAACTGAAATATATTTTATTCAACTCCAGACTCAATTACCTTTCACACAAGCCATGTTTTGCCTAAAACTCTAATTTTTAAAATCTACCCCCAGCCTTTTTTTAAAAACTAAAATATATTTTGTTTAACTCCAGACTCATTTACCTTTTGTTTTATATCATACACTCCATATTTTCACTTAAACTCTAATTTTTGACATCTACCCCCACCCTTTTTTTAAATAACTTAAAATTCATTTTGTTTAACTCCAGACTTAATTACCTTTCGTTTGATATCACACACGCCATATTTTCACATAAACTCTCATTTTTGAAATCTACCCCCACCCTTTTATGTGACTTGCGTTTGGTGGATTTCGTTCATTTTTTAATGGGACCACCACGGCCCAAGACAGCCTAGGTACCAAATTTCATTTAAATCGGACAAGCGGTTTTTGAGTTATGCGGGTTGGTCGTTACAGACAGACAGACATACAGACAGACAGACAGACAGACAGCAAGACAAAAAAGTTTCAAAATCATGTGAAACGCAAAGATATATAAAAATTTTTGAAATCGGAGCAACTTTTTTTTCTCGAAAAAATTATGATCACCATAGCTCACACTACTATAGTATAGTAGTAGTGTTGTGCCATATAAAAAGTTTAAAAAAATTTGGGCGTCAATTTGTGCCCTATAAAAAGTTTAAAAAAATTTGGGCGCCAATTTGTGGCCTATTAAAATGCGTTGTGTGACATTTGTGGCAGCTTAAAGACGTTGCCGCCATTTTGTGACACTGTAATTAGGATAGTGACAATTTGCCAACTTGTGACACAACAAAACCATTGAATAATTAAACAAATATCTGGAAGCAGAACTGTATTTTCCAGCTAGGTAAAACATTGATATGCCCGGTAACTTTTATACAGTGGAGAAGGGGGGGTTCAGAAATAAGAAAATTTTAAGTGCGCCACATTATTTAATACCAATGTTTTACAAAGAAGATCTTAAATAAAATACAGTTCAACCCAAACGTTGTAGCTAAACAATGAAATTCTACCTACTTCCGAGGCTTCCAGAGTATTTGTGTAATTAAAAAAAAAAACCAAAAAAATTGACTAATAAATGAGATAAAATTCTAAAAGATTTTTAACTGAATCAAAATGACAAAACTAGAAGCACTTTACAGGTAGATGGACTCCTTTAACAGGTCATAGTGTACCTACATCTGAGTCAGTAGTGTGAGACTCGGTTACATAAATGATTGTTAAAGAAAATACACTTCCACAATCGTTCCATCATAGGGGAGATCTGGACCAAACATCTACTGTCATCATCCTACATTGGGTAGAATGAGACAGACAGCAACCCAGTCCGAGATCCACCCCATGAAGTAGAACAATGTAAGGAAACCGCTAAAACATATAATCTCATCTCTCTTTTGTCTCCGCAAAGTTGGTCACTGGGTCGCACAAATAATACAAAAATTTAGTTCATCTTGTGTATTTTAAGGGCTGAAGTTAAGATTAGAAACATGAAATATGCAAAACAAAATTAAACAATTTCGGGCCAAAATAGCAAGGCACTCCAAATTTCACAGGAGAAATTGTCTTAAATAAATGAAATCAAGGAAGACAAGTCAATATAGTAAATACGCCGCAAAATTGTGGTTATGACGTCATACCGTTACCTTGCGTTCACAAGCAATGTTGAAATTATACTATGAAAAATTATATATGAAAAGATTACGTCTAAATTATATTAAAAATTTATATGAAAAGATTGTCCAAATTATATTGAAAAAATTATATGAAATGGTTATGTCTAAAGGCTTGCTCCTACCTTGGTCC
The DNA here is from genome assembly GCA_963576565.1 of Aspidapion aeneum. Taxonomy (NCBI): domain Eukaryota; kingdom Metazoa; phylum Arthropoda; class Insecta; order Coleoptera; family Brentidae; genus Aspidapion; species Aspidapion aeneum. The sequence continues at coordinate 68,156,775 of OY755040.1, read as the reverse complement.
TGCAATTATTTAATTGTGAGTTTGGTGTTTTATTAAACCTGGAAGTGGTGTTGTTCTCCTCCTGCTACTCCTGTCCTGGTTTGCCCGCGTCTCCCCTCGTGCCCGCTCAGCACATGGTGCTAGGGCAGCACATGGTGGTCAAAAGGTTGCTGGCTTCTTGCCCGAGCATAAAAACCCTGTGGAAAATGAAATGTTTCAGTTTCCTGGAATTCGTCAATTTTGCACGAAGTTCCCCTACACAGTAACTTAAATCGAGAACCCCATGTCGACTCAATAAAACAACGCAGATTTAAACAGATGAACTAAAATAACCCTAACGTACCTTTCCCAGGGTTATAACTGGCTCGTCCGGCTTCCCACCAGCGTCCAGCCCAACTGTCCCGTCGATGGAATTGACAGGGCTGTAGACAAAGGAGAAAAACAATATATAGTTTTTATCCAACACGTGGTTAAAAGAAAAATATAAAAACGCCAACAATTCCCCACGTCTTTTGTCAAAAAAAAGTACATTTCCCACGAAAAATAATTACAATTTGGGAGGCAAATATTATCTTGAAGAGTACTCAAATAAAAAAAAAATGAAAAAAAAATAAAATCGAACTTACCGCTGCTCTTTCCGTACAAATGGCGTAGGCCGACTTAAATTCCCCTCAAACAGGGTGCGAGCGTCACTCTAGATTACCCTAGACACGACGGACTCACTTGTACAGTTTCTGGGATATCTCCTACAATTCGCTGCAGTGCCAAAACCAAAAACAAAGGCGATCCCAGAAACTGTTGTCGACCCAGCCAAAATTCGTTAGCCAGAGAGCAGGCAAAGCACTTCGTCGAGAATACCAGAATAATGAAGTGGCCGGAAACCGTTTTGTAAATTTGGTGGGGAGTGGGGACAGTAAAACGCAATACCAACAAACCAGAAAACCCCGCGGTTTTCAAACTAACCAATGAGGAAATACAGCAATAGTTCTATACAGGTATATAGGGGGCAGCACCGACCAAGGGGACATTGCAATTAGGTAAAATGCACATTGAGGTGTTGTCGGATCTATTTCCACGGTTGGAATTTTTATAACAAGGACGTCGAGATACCCTCCATACATAGACCGAACATTTGCCTACCGGACCCCCACCAACATATCAAGTAGAAGAAGAATAACCCGACGGACTAGAAGCAGCTCAGCATTGAAACCATCAACTGTAAAATCAATTACTGGAGATCAGGGCATGCATCAAACCCAGGAATATTCGAACACTCAACCAATTCCCATATGAGTAAAGCTATACTAAGTGTAGAATTTAGTTGTACTTTAGTTACAGTTTTAGTCAAAAGTTTCCTTCGTTCTTTATAAATGTTTTGTCTAATATTCATATGGTTTAACGCCATTGTTGTAAAACATTTCTACAGTAATAAAGTTGTTTCTGAACCTGAACCCAAAAATACACACTGAACTACTGCTTACAGGCACAAGTTTTTTATCCGTCGTCCATCTCCCATATACAAAAGTGCATAACTCGTATTTATTTTATCCTTTCCCTATCAAATTAATAAAGATATCAAAGTGGCGGAGCCTCGGTTGTTCCTGGTCGACCCAAATATGTTTTCGTACTATCAAAACTAGTTAATCCGTGAAGGATATGAGGTTCGGATTGTCCCAATATCCTCGAAATAAACGTAAGGGAATGAAATGTTCATCTAAATGTTTCCTTCCTGTTACTGAAACCATTTGTGATGCGGAAACGCCGCCATTCCCCAGCATAACAGCTGTTTAACTTTATGAACGTCAAGTAAAGGACGAAACTACAGAAATAAACAAAACAAACAAAAGTTTTAATGTGATTTTCCCGAAACCTGTGATCTTAAATTCCAATTACGATGTCCAGATAATGCGATGTGCGTAGTGTCCACAGTAATTCGATGGAATGTCTCCTTTATAAGGTAACTTTTTGGACACTATATAACCTCCAAACCTAGCTCTATAAAATACCCTTACTTTGTGTACAGAAAGACGAATCAAAGAGCCTTGATTATTTACCTAAATAAACAAATATGTAACGTTGTCTTAAACGTAAAAATGACACGTTACAGTGTGAGCTAAAAACTCAATTAACATGTTTCTGCATTTTATCCGCATTTTTCAACCTGAAGCTGTAGCGAATTTGCGCCAGTTAAAGTCCCCACCCTATATATGGATACGCGCTTCCATACTGTGTACCTACTTGATTTGCTGACCTGAATTGACAAAGGACTAACAAAACGAAATTGTGGGGTTTAAGTGGTTTTGCTTGGTATATTCCCTACAATAGCTTTATGAGTTTTACAAGATAAAAAAATGTACATACACAGTTTGGGAAAACCTCGGTGGAGAATGGCACGCTGACTCCTGGCTCGGATCTTAAACTGAGATTTTGCACAAAGGAAATACTTTATGGAAAAAAATGAACAAACATAATATAAAACACTTAAAAAACTCAGGAAGCAATTTTGGCTTTCTTTATAAAATAATAATGCTTTCATAAAACTTAAATGAGAACAGATTATTTTCTGTGTTTACAATGGTTCTGGAACGAAATAGCGATGTACAAAATAGCGAGTATTAAAATAGGGGTATCGAAATAGCGACAATCAAAACAGCGATGTAATGAAAGGGCGACTATCAACATAGCGATGTAGCTAACTAGCGATGTAACAAAATAGCGACCATCAAAATAACGATGTTACAAAAAAGCGACTATCAAAATAGCGATGTAACAAAATAGCGACTATCAAAATAGCGATATTTCGGTTCCGTTTTGGCATATAGTTCGACTATATGGTTTCTTACTAAGAAATGTTTTTAAAAAAAACTGACTTCTTTCCCGGGATCCTAGAGGGTACGAATCCGAACTGAGCCAAACTAAACCGAACCAGCATATTTTTCTCAAAAGAAAATCTCCAGACTTCTTTTCCGGAATCCTAGAGAGTGCAAATCCGAACCGGACCGAATTCGGTTCAGATCGGTTCGGTTCGGTTAGGATTTACACCCTCTAGGATCCCGGAAAAGAATCAAGAAAGTTTTTTTGAAAAAATAAGCTGGTATAGTCAAAATACCGCAGGATATAATAGCGTATTTCGGTTCGTTTCGGCTTGGATTGGTTTGATTCGATTCGGTTTGGTTTGATTTGGTATTTTGATACATCGCTACTTTGATTGTCGCTCTTTTGGTTGTCGCTATTTTGATATATCGCTATTTTGATATGTCGTTGTTTTGTTACAAACGCTATTTTGATACATCGCTATTTTGTTTTGATAGTCGCTCTTTCATTACATCGCTATTTTGATAGTCGCTATTTCGTACCCCAACTAACATTTATAGTAGCGGCTACATGTTCTAAAGGCTTTGCTACTTTCTTATAGTAGAAATGTGGTGATCCCAACCAAAATTTGTTACTTTTTAGTTCTAACTACTATTTAGTATCAGGAAATAGTAGATGTTTCGTAACAACGACCCTCTAAACTACTTCTTAGGATTGTTTCTTGATAGTCGATTCTGATAGTCTTCTCTACCACAATAGGACGTTGCTAAAGTTTTACTTTCTTTTTAGTCGTTATTTCATAGTCGCCCTGACTTTTATATCCTACTTAATTACAACTAGAAAGTTAAGCTTTATTGGAGACCCAAACAAGTGTATCCGACAACTACATTATAACTTTAATTTTTACCACAAAAGTTTGTGTCATCATAGTAACATCTGATGTAACAATGTAGACAAAATAACTTTTTGGATCAACTTTAAAGTCGCAACTACTTTGACTTTTTTTTAATGTCGATCTTTTAAAGTAATCTCTCCTTCCTGTTTCTACTTTGAAAACGTAGATTTTTTGAAGTCGCATCTTGGTCGCACACATTCTTAACCCTACTTTTTGTGGCTCCTTTTATAATATGGGAATATTAGGAATATTTTTGCAAATATTTTTTTAACTACCTTGAGCAGTCCATTTTTTCGAGCTCATTGCTTGACCATTTTGCAAAACAATCAAAATGCAAAATATTGATCCAAACTATCGAGAACCGCACACGGATTTTAAGAATTCCCTGGTCCATGCTTAATCTTCATCCTTAATCTTTTACGCTACTTGTTGCTGTTCTATTCTTGTACTATCTTTACGGTCGTTCGTGGTTTGTGCTGTGGCACCACCCTATTGCCATCGTAACCCTCTTGTGCGGATTAAACCGAATTCGTTTATCTATGCCTCTTGTGCTGACGTGTCGTGTCTCACTGTGATTCATTTTACGTGTTGAGCTTGGGTCAATTTGTCTTTTTGGTTTTCTTCAAATTTGTGCTGTTGTTAAAGCTTGGTTTGAAGTGAATAAACTTAAATTTGTGCTGTGTTTTGTGCCAGGCTTTATTGCAATAGGTCCCTAATATCTAATTTATGCACGGCCGCTAAAATAACCTCTGAGATATGCTAGACTTCATCTAGGAACTTTTGCGCTGTTTGCGGCTAATAAAAAAACAAGTTAGATATATCGTGTTTACATGCGAATTTCTAAGCGATCTAACAAGTCTCAGAGATTGTTTTTTTACTTATAGGGCTTATAATAATAAAAATTACTGAATATTGACAATGCCAAAATATCTAAAAACAATAAAAAATGCTACATACGAATTGTGAGAGCAATGTGTAAATAAAAAAAGTAACAATAAATTGATATCATTGATGTGACTACGTTCTTTTAGTTCCTTGACCAACACGTAGAAATTCTAGAATATGGATCATGCTCTCGACTGCAACATACATTTTTTAAAAAATACTTTTTATTGGCACTTCATTTATTGTTCTAATGGAATTTAATTTATCTTGCTTTTGTTTTAAAACCTACCACAAATTCACGCTGGTACAAAACCTATAAGCAGTGGTGCTGTTGTTGACAGAAACGGCAAATGACAAGTGGCGACACCCCAATAACTTGAGGGTAGTAGTTATACTTATCGCGTGGTTCCTATCACTCTGTAGACGTTTTCTAGTGGCGAAAGCTAGTTAATAATACGTTTCTGCAACGAAGGAGTAGAAATTCGAGTGTGTTATCTAGAACTAAAAAGGAATGCCGACATAAAAGTCGTAAGTGACACGTTGCCGTAACTTAGGCTCACTTTCAAGTAACCCTTTCGACTATCAGGGAATATAGTTTGGGACGCCATGTTTTTATGTAAGAAAGGAAATTTAATATTTTTGTTGTCGTTTTATGAGCTTATATTAAAGAGCTATACTATTTTATAAACAAATTAGTTGAAGCTTACCAAAAATGCTCTTCTTAAGCACCATTTGTTGGAGTTAACTGTCGATTATGAAAACATAACCTCCAAAATCACAACACAAAAATTCCATCAGCTACCAGAAAACGGCTCAATTTTACGGGCGCACCGGTTTTTTGCAATATATATAATGCATGTTATACAAAAAACTTTGCGTCGCACTCGAATTTTGATCCTCTGCTCGTAAATTCTCACACTTTTGGATAACATAGTACATATTATAACCATAACCAAACAAAAAAATTAAGCGAGTCTGTTTACTGTTGTGTCCACCATATTGTGTAACAATTCTACCAAAAAGAAACGATTATATTATTTGCAACTACATCGCAACTTTTATGCCATTACGGAAAAAAACAGCCTCTACGACGTAGTAGATACCTGGCTACGACGTAGTAGTGTAGTTGTTACTACAGTGACTTTAAACACTTGGCCAAGTAGTTATAACCAGAAATTGGTTCCCCACTTAGGGAATTATAACGTCGCTGTATGGTATACTGAGACGTAGCGGGCGTACGTTGCGGTTACTTTTAAGAAATTCTTTCTAGTTGGGGTTTCGTCGTTACAACTTTAAATGTTTGTTGGGTACGTCGCTATTTTGTACATCGCAATTTCCTTCCGGAGCAGTTTACAATATATCGGAGTGTTCTTTGGATAAAAATATATCTCCGCCCAAATACCGAAACAGTTTTCTTTTCAAAATTGTTTTATTTTCCCAATAGGTTTTTAGAACACGTCAAAAGTTTTTTATATTTTATTCTGTAATCCTTGGTTTTTCCTAAGTAAGGGTATGCGAAAAAAATCTAGATATGACATTTTATGACAAACGGCATTCTGGGGATAGTATAAAAACACGGGAAAAAATTGCTCGGTAGCTTCGGCCGGCCAGAAGTTACTACTCGGGGCTAATTTTACATAGGCTCGTAAGGAAAGGTTTTTCTCGAAATATTTTTGAAATAATATTTTTAAAAAAACACTGTAGCGATACCGCACTAAGCTTTTGTAAGGACGAAATATAATTAAAACCATAGAAAAAAGAATGTTTAAAAGGTTAAAAATTTTAAAATTCAGCTTTTCTTATTTGGAATTCAATTTTTACACATAGCTGTTTTGCTTTGATAGTGGCACAACTAAAAAAAATACGTTTTTTCGTTTTTTGTTTTGCGTGACCCTTATCATTTTCATAAAATATTTTTACCACAAAATTTTCCTTATTGTCTATTTCAAGCATGGGTAAGTTATTGATTGGTTTAATTGAAGCTAAATAAAGACATAAATTTGCCTTTAAAAGCGTTTCCTTAAAATTATAATTTCCAGTTATGCCACTATCAAAGCAAGACAGCGACATAGGCCTTGTATGTCTTATAGCTAGGTGGGGATATAGTGGGTTGGGTGGTAAGTGGGTCTAAAATAAAATTTTCAGGCCACGTACTGGGAAAGTTGTTCTAAAAATGAGTGCCACATTTTTCAAATAAAAACCAACGTATGGCTGGAATTAGGTTTTTTATACATTTACACAGCTTATCTACAAAATTTGAAAGGTAATTGAACCTGACTGGCCAACTGTAATCAGATTAAAAAATCGACGTCACCAAGTTGCCTTAAACAATTTGTTTTATGAAAAGCCGATGACGCAGCTACAGTCGTCCAGTTAACTATACATCACTTATAAAATAACTACAGTAACTTTAAAAAATATTGTGACAATTTTTTTTTTAGTTTTTCCCTTTTTTGGAAATTTTTCTAAATAACGCATATTATCTTTTTTTATTTCGCCAAAAAGTATATCTCAGTGCCAAAAACTGAGTACCAGCAGAACTGGATATGATGATTTTCTGAAGGAGAAATTTCATTTAAAAATAAAGTGTTTTTGAGCGAAAAAACAAATATCTTTGAAACAACTTAATTTTTTTGTTTGTAAAATATTGTAGACATTTAGCACCCAAAGAGCTCTACTCTTACCAAGTTTTGTTAAACTGATATTATTTTTACAAAAATAAAAAATAAAACACAAAAATAAAAAAAATTACGGTTTTTAAAATTTTTCTCGAACATTTTGAGGTTATGTAGAAAATGTCATTTACAAAAGATTTAGCCAATTTCATGGCCTATGACTTTTCTGCATATATAATACGATTCCTTGCCACTTTTTACCCCCCCAAACCTAACCCGCAACGCCCCTGCTCACGCATTTATTTTTTTTAACTTCGTTTTTCGCCGCTCTACAATTTCCAATACTCCAAGTCCTGTTAATAATTTTCTTCTTTTTTGCCTTAAAATATGGTAATTCCGCTGGTCTACCACGTAAGTACTCGTGAATAGTCGATTTTTTTATAATGGCGGTTCATTCTTGGCACTTTATCATTTAAACTAATGGAAATATCGGATGACATAACCGCCAAAATAAAAAAAAACAAACAGTAGATTAGAAAACATATTTACATTATCTTAAATGAGCATATGTCAATGACGAAATTGATGACGAACCTCCATAATTAAAGAAAACAAACTGTATACAGTGTACTACGGTACTACCGCACCCTTAAGGGACCAGAAAATGTGACTTTATAAGGGGCGTACATTATAAAAAAAACACACAATTAAAAAGTTAGTTTTAGAACATGGTTAGAACGTACATTTATTATTTAGAATAAAATGGTAAATAATCAACACTTAAACACTTAAACCTAAGATAACAAATAAACCACCTAAACTAAAACAAAAAATAATAAAATCTACTAGTGTACAGGATGTCCCAAATTGGGCACTTTTGGGGGGGTTTAAGGTACTTCTAGGGGAGACAGAGAAAAACTGACCACGCATTGCGAGGCTCAAATTTCAAGAGAAGACTTATAGTGAAAACCGCATTTTGAAATACCGTCTCGTCTTTGAGCTACGGGGGCTTTTTGAAAAGTATGTATTTTGGAAGGGGGTCTATAACTTCGTTATTAGTGGAAATTTTGATTTAGAGTAAACCGCAATTTTATAGACTTTGTCACGAGGAATTTACCTGCTAAATTAAATTTTAACTGTCACTTTTAGTTTTTGAGATATGACATAAAGTTGCATTTTTTCTTATGGAATGGCCTATATTTTAATTAATTTTTGAATTCGTCAATTCTTTTCAAAATGATGTATCATATGTCATTGTTTGATTGAGCGGTTTAGGAGATATTCAGCTTTTTCACTTATCTCTAGTGCGCTATGAGTTCCTGCTGAGGAAGGTCAAGGCACTCCAGTATTTTTATTATTTTATTTTTTTGTTTTGATACATATTTCAAAATAAAATTAAAAACGCTTTTGTGCAAAATAATTTCACATCAAAGCTTAATGTCAAATTGTTTAAACAATTGAAAACAATGACAAAACGCCACGACGCAAGGCCAACTTGATTTGCATAGTATAAGACAACAAAACTATAGGAGCATTGAAGTAGGATTTGACCGCAAGTCTTTCATGTCAATGGCGCATGACGTCACTCAACGCACACCAGATAAAAATATAAAAACTAATTATCTCCAAAACCGCTCAATTAAACTATGACATATGTTTTACATCATTTTGAAAAGAATTCAATGACGCATGCGAAAATTAATTAAAATATAGGCCATTCCATAAAAAAAGGCAACTTTATGTCATATCTCAAAAACTAAAAGTGACAGTTACAATTTCATTTAGCTGATGAATTCCTCGTGAAAAAGTCTATAAAATTGCAATTTACTCTAAATCAAAATTTCCACTAATAACGAAGTTATACACCCCCTTCCAAAATGCAGACTTTTCAAAAAGCCCCCGTAGCTCAAAGACGAGACGATTTTTCAAATTGCGGTTTTCACTTTAAGTCTTCTCTTGAAATTTGAGCCTCGCAATGCGTGGTCAGTTTTTCTCTGTCTCCCCTAGAAGTACCTTAGACCCCCTAAAAGTGCCCAATTTGGGACACCCTGTACAGTGGCGGATCCAGGATTTCCAGGGGGGAGAGACCAAGAAGGAAGCAAATACCAAAATATTTCTTGGTTTGCGTTCGTTTTTATAGGTCTCAAATTTTAAATCACAGGTAACAAAATGCGCCCCAGGCGAAAATTCTTGAAACATTCAGTGTTTTGTAGAAAAGTGATGTGGGGGTAAATTTTATTCAAACTAGCGTTTGATGGATTGGCATTTTCTTCCCTTCAACTAAAAAAGTTTTATATTAGGCAGGGGGGGGGGCGGGCCCCTCTGGTCCCCCTTGGATCCGCCACTGCTAATGTGATATGTATTCAACCACAAAGTATATAATAACTGACGGCCTGCCGCCTGCTACACACGTTCGAATGAGAAAACCGCGGAATCGATTCCTGAAAAATACCCGAATTTTTCGGGAAATCACCGGTGATATTCCGGTTTTAACGTACACTTGTCCTTTTACAAACACAACTTTTTCTGGGTATTACGCCACTAGTAAGGAAAAATTATTTAAAAAAATTAAAAAACCACTGCGTTTCTCCTAGAAAAATAAAAATCACTAATTTGTCAGTGGCTTTCTATAAAAATAAATAATTGCCTAGTAAAACCTAAACCACTTATCTTTTAATTGAATTTGAATACGCTACGTTTCGATTGCCAATCTACAATCGTTTTCAAGCTATTTATTTATATTTTCTCTAAAAATCTTAAATGTTTCTTGTTCAAATATATTTTTTTATTATTATATCGTTGACAAATTGTCAATATTCAATATATATGAAAAATATTCAATATATATATTGACAATTTGTCAACGATATAATAATAAAAAAATATATTTGAACAAGAAACATTTAAGATTTTGAGAGAAAATATAAATAAATAGCTTGAAAACGATTGTAGATTGGCAATCGAAACGTAGCGTATTCAAATTCAATTAAAAGATAAGTGGTTTAGGTTTTACTAGGCAATTATTTATTTTTATAGAAAGCCACTGACAAATTAGTGATTTTTATTTTTCTAGGAGAAACGCAGTGGTTTTTTAATTTTTTAAAATAATTTTTCCTTACTAGTGGCGTAATACCCAGAAAAAGTTGTGTTTGTAAAATGAATCCGCCACAAACATATAGATTTTATGTACACTTGCCCGATACAACCGGAACGTTATAACGGAATTAGTTAAAATATGGTACGTTATAACCGAAGTAGAAGGTATAAAAGGTACGTAATATCCGGTGAAAAAAGAAGAGTATTTTGGCCGGATCAATAAAGTATGTACATAATAACCGAAAATATATTATAACCCAGGTATATTATAACCGGAGTACACTGTATAACAAATTTTGAGCTATGTAACACTGGGTTAATTTTTAATTTTATTTTTTTATAACTCATACATATACTTATTGGGTAATAAATACCAAATGCAGGATAAATACTCGTGGATAGTAAAGGAAAGAATTGAGGTTATCTTTTTAAAATAGCAAAACATAACTTATGTTAAGATAAGGAAGGATATAAAAATATATATTAGGACATTTACTTTTTGCAGATGATCAAATTAATTATTTCAAAATAATGTATGAATACCTAAACAAAAAAAACTCCATTTTTCATTTTCTTCAGTTTGCCAGACATGTCTGCCGTAGAAAAAGAAAAATCCGAACGTCAACTTGAAGTACGACCCAAAAAAACTGAGCTTTTGGAAAGAATGAGATAATTTATGGTAAAATGAACAAGAAAATTGTAAGGGAAAAATTAATTTTGCGGTTTTGTGTTGCACTTGTGTCATAAATTTAGCTACACAGTATAAATTTTCTGAAAGGCTTGACATCAGTTGGAAACTTAGTATAGGGTGTTTTTTCTCATTTAAGTTTAAATAAAGCTCAAAAAATAAAAAGAGTTACTTTTTTTATGCTCTAAAAGAGTAGGTATTGAATTCAACGCTGATTTCAATCAAAAACCACAAATTTTCTTGTATGAAAAAAAGATTTTCTTACCAAATAGTTGTAAACATAGGTTCATTCGTTATTAGTTGATATAGAAGTTTATTTGTTTTAATTTGATCATGATGGTGTTACGATATTCTATATTCATTGTCCTGTACTCAAAAATTAATAAAAAATACTCTGCCAATATATGGGCCCCTAAGCTCACACTAGGTACTATAGTTATAGTGTACGTGCGAGCTAATAAAACTAAAACCTGAAATATATCTTATTCAACTCCAGAATAAATTACCTTTTGTTTGATACCACACAAGCCATGTTTTGACCTAAACTCAAATTTTTGAAATCTACCCCCACCCTTAAAAAAACAAAAACTAAAATGTATTTTGTTTAACTCCGGACTCCATTACCTTTCGTTTGATATCACACACGCCATATTTTCACGTAAACTCTAATTTTTGAAATCTACCTTTTTGAAGAAAAAAAAAACTAAAATGTATTTTGTTTAACTCCATACTCAATTACCTTTCGTTTGATATCACACACGCCATATTTTCACATAAACTCTCATTTTTGAAATCTTCCCCCACCCTTTTATTTGGCTTGTGTTCGGTGGATTTTGTTCATTTTTAAATGGAACCATCTCGACCCAAGACCCAGCCTAGGTACCAAATTCCATTAAAATCGGCCAAGCGATTTTTGAGTTATGCGCGTTGGTCGTTACAGACAGACATACAGACATACAGACAAACAGACAGACAGACGGCGCAACAAAAAAGTTTCAAAATGATCTGAAACGCAAAGATATATAAAAATTTTTGAAATCGGAGCAACTTTTTTTTTCTCGAAAAAATTAGGATCACCATAGCTCACACTACTATAGTATAGTATATGTGTGAGCTAAAATTTTTGTCTGTCTGTCTGTCTGTCTGTCTGTCTGTCTGTCTGTCTGTCTGTCTGTCTGTCTGTCTGTCTGTCTGTCTGTCTGTCTGTCTGTCTGTCTGTCTGTCTGTCTGTCTGTCTGTCTGTCTGTCTGTCTGTCTGTCTGTCTGTCTGTCTGTCTGTCTGTCTGTCTGTCTGTCTGTCTGTCTGTCTGTCTGTCTGTCTGTCTGTCTGTCTGTCTGTCTGTCTGTCTGTCTGTCTGTCTGTCTGTCTGTCTGTCTGTCTGTCTGTCTGTCTGTCTGTCTGTCTGTCTGTCTGTCTGTCTGTCTGTCTGTCTGTCTGTCTGTCTGTCTGTCTGTCTGTCTGTCTGTCTGTCTGTCTGTCTGTCTGTCTGTCTGTCTGTCTGTCTGTCTGTCTGTCTGTCTGTCTGTCTGTCTGTCTGTCTGTCTGTCTGTCTGTCTGTCTGTCTGTCTGTCTGTCTGTCTGTCTGTCTGTCTGTCTGTCTGTCTGTCTGTCTGTCTGTCTGTCTGTCTGTCTGTCTGTCTGTCTGTCTGTCTGTCTGTCTGTCTGTCTGTCTGTCTGTCTGTCTGTCTGTCTGTCTGTCTGTCTGTCTGTCTGTCTGTCTGTCTGTCTGTCTGTCTGTCTGTCTGTCTGTCTGTCTGTCTGTCTGTCTGTCTGTCTGTCTGTCTGTCTGTCTGTCTGTCTGTCTGTCTGTCTGTCTGTCTGTCTGTCTGTCTGTCTGTCTGTCTGTCTGTCTGTCTGTCTGTCTGTCTGTCTGTCTGTCTGTCTGTCTGTCTGTCTGTCTGTCTGTCTGTCTGTCTGTCTGTCTGTCTGTCTGTCTGTCTGTCTGTCTGTCTGTCTGTCTGTCTGTCTGTCTGTCTGTCTGTCTGTCTGTCTGTCTGTCTGTCTGTCTGTCTGTCTGTCTGTCTGTCTGTCTGTCTGTCTGTCTGTCTGTCTGTCTGTCTGTCTGTCTGTCTGTCTGTCTGTCTGTCTGTCTGTCTGTCTGTCTGTCTGTCTGTCTGTCTGTCTGTCTGTCTGTCTGTCTGTCTGTCTGTCTGTCTGTCTGTCTGTCTGTCTGTCTGTCTGTCTGTCTGTCTGTCTGTCTGTCTGTCTGTCTGTCTGTCTGTCTGTCTGTCTGTCTGTCTGTCTGTCTGTCTGTCTGTCTGTCTGTCTGTCTGTCTGTCTGTCTGTCTGTCTGTCTGTCTGTCTGTCTGTCTGTCTGTCTGTCTGTCTGTCTGTCTGTCTGTCTGTCTGTCTGTCTGTCTGTCTGTCTGTCTGTCTGTCTGTCTGTCTGTCTGTCTGTCTGTCTGTCTGTCTGTCTGTCTGTCTGTCTGTCTGTCTGTCTGTCTGTCTGTCTGTCTGTCTGTCTGTCTGTCTGTCTGTCTGTCTGTCTGTCTGTCTGTCTGTCTGTCTGTCTGTCTGTCTGTCTGTCTGTCTGTCTGTCTGTCTGTCTGTCTGTCTGTCTGTCTGTCTGTCTGTCTGTCTGTCTGTCTGTCTGTCTGTCTGTCTGTCTGTCTGTCTGTCTGTCTGTCTGTCTGTCTGTCTGTCTGTCTGTCTGTCTGTCTGTCTGTCTGTCTGTCTGTCTGTCTGTCTGTCTGTCTGTCTGTCTGTCTGTCTGTCTGTCTGTCTGTCTGTCTGTCTGTCTGTCTGTCTGTCTGTCTGTCTGTCTGTCTGTCTGTCTGTCTGTCTGTCTGTCTGTCTGTCTGTCTGTCTGTCTGTCTGTCTGTCTGTCTGTCTGTCTGTCTGTCTGTCTGTCTGTCTGTCTGTCTGTCTGTCTGTCTGTCTGTCTGTCTGTCTGTCTGTCTGTCTGTCTGTCTGTCTGTCTGTCTGTCTGTCTGTCTGTCTGTCTGTCTGTCTGTCTGTCTGTCTGTCTGTCTGTCTGTCTGTCTGTCTGTCTGTCTGTCTGTCTGTCTGTCTGTCTGTCTGTCTGTCTGTCTGTCTGTCTGTCTGTCTGTCTGTCTGTCTGTCTGTCTGTCTGTCTGTCTGTCTGTCTGTCTGTCTGTCTGTCTGTCTGTCTGTCTGTCTGTCTGTCTGTCTGTCTGTCTGTCTGTCTGTCTGTCTGTCTGTCTGTCTGTCTGTCTGTCTGTCTGTCTGTCTGTCTGTCTGTCTGTCTGTCTGTCTGTCTGTCTGTCTGTCTGTCTGTCTGTCTGTCTGTCTGTCTGTCTGTCTGTCTGTCTGTCTGTCTGTCTGTCTGTCTGTCTGTCTGTCTGTCTGTCTGTCTGTCTGTCTGTCTGTCTGTCTGTCTGTCTGTCTGTCTGTCTGTCTGTCTGTCTGTCTGTCTGTCTGTCTGTCTGTCTGTCTGTCTGTCTGTCTGTCTGTCTGTCTGTCTGTCTGTCTGTCTGTCTGTCTGTCTGTCTGTCTGTCTGTCTGTCTGTCTGTCTGTCTGTCTGTCTGTCTGTCTGTCTGTCTGTCTGTCTGTCTGTCTGTCTGTCTGTCTGTCTGTCTGTCTGTCTGTCTGTCTGTCTGTCTGTCTGTCTGTCTGTCTGTCTGTCTGTCTGTCTGTCTGTCTGTCTGTCTGTCTGTCTGTCTGTCTGTCTGTCTGTCTGTCTGTCTGTCTGTCTGTCTGTCTGTCTGTCTGTCTGTCTGTCTGTCTGTCTGTCTGTCTGTCTGTCTGTCTGTCTGTCTGTCTGTCTGTCTGTCTGTCTGTCTGTCTGTCTGTCTGTCTGTCTGTCTGTCTGTCTGTCTGTCTGTCTGTCTGTCTGTCTGTCTGTCTGTCTGTCTGTCTGTCTGTCTGTCTGTCTGTCTGTCTGTCTGTCTGTCTGTCTGTCTGTCTGTCTGTCTGTCTGTCTGTCTGTCTGTCTGTCTGTCTGTCTGTCTGTCTGTCTGTCTGTCTGTCTGTCTGTCTGTCTGTCTGTCTGTCTGTCTGTCTGTCTGTCTGTCTGTCTGTCTGTCTGTCTGTCTGTCTGTCTGTCTGTCTGTCTGTCTGTCTGTCTGTCTGTCTGTCTGTCTGTCTGTCTGTCTGTCTGTCTGTCTGTCTGTCTGTCTGTCTGTCTGTCTGTCTGTCTGTCTGTCTGTCTGTCTGTCTGTCTGTCTGTCTGTCTGTCTGTCTGTCTGTCTGTCTGTCTGTCTGTCTGTCTGTCTGTCTGTCTGTCTGTCTGTCTGTCTGTCTGTCTGTCTGTCTGTCTGTCTGTCTGTCTGTCTGTCTGTCTGTCTGTCTGTCTGTCTGTCTGTCTGTCTGTCTGTCTGTCTGTCTGTCTGTCTGTCTGTCTGTCTGTCTGTCTGTCTGTCTGTCTGTCTGTCTGTCTGTCTGTCTGTCTGTCTGTCTGTCTGTCTGTCTGTCTGTCTGTCTGTCTGTCTGTCTGTCTGTCTGTCTGTCTGTCTGTCTGTCTGTCTGTCTGTCTGTCTGTCTGTCTGTCTGTCTGTCTGTCTGTCTGTCTGTCTGTCTGTCTGTCTGTCTGTCTGTCTGTCTGTCTGTCTGTCTGTCTGTCTGTCTGTCTGTCTGTCTGTCTGTCTGTCTGTCTGTCTGTCTGTCTGTCTGTCTGTCTGTCTGTCTGTCTGTCTGTCTGTCTGTCTGTCTGTCTGTCTGTCTGTCTGTCTGTCTGTCTGTCTGTCTGTCTGTCTGTCTGTCTGTCTGTCTGTCTGTCTGTCTGTCTGTCTGTCTGTCTGTCTGTCTGTCTGTCTGTCTGTCTGTCTGTCTGTCTGTCTGTCTGTCTGTCTGTCTGTCTGTCTGTCTGTCTGTCTGTCTGTCTGTCTGTCTGTCTGTCTGTCTGTCTGTCTGTCTGTCTGTCTGTCTGTCTGTCTGTCTGTCTGTCTGTCTGTCTGTCTGTCTGTCTGTCTGTCTGTCTGTCTGTCTGTCTGTCTGTCTGTCTGTCTGTCTGTCTGTCTGTCTGTCTGTCTGTCTGTCTGTCTGTCTGTCTGTCTGTCTGTCTGTCTGTCTGTCTGTCTGTCTGTCTGTCTGTCTGTCTGTCTGTCTGTCTGTCTGTCTGTCTGTCTGTCTGTCTGTCTGTCTGTCTGTCTGTCTGTCTGTCTGTCTGTCTGTCTGTCTGTCTGTCTGTCTGTCTGTCTGTCTGTCTGTCTGTCTGTCTGTCTGTCTGTCTGTCTGTCTGTCTGTCTGTCTGTCTGTCTGTCTGTCTGTCTGTCTGTCTGTCTGTCTGTCTGTCTGTCTGTCTGTCTGTCTGTCTGTCTGTCTGTCTGTCTGTCTGTCTGTCTGTCTGTCTGTCTGTCTGTCTGTCTGTCTGTCTGTCTGTCTGTCTGTCTGTCTGTCTGTCTGTCTGTCTGTCTGTCTGTCTGTCTGTCTGTCTGTCTGTCTGTCTGTCTGTCTGTCTGTCTGTCTGTCTGTCTGTCTGTCTGTCTGTCTGTCTGTCTGTCTGTCTGTCTGTCTGTCTGTCTGTCTGTCTGTCTGTCTGTCTGTCTGTCTGTCTGTCTGTCTGTCTGTCTGTCTGTCTGTCTGTCTGTCTGTCTGTCTGTCTGTCTGTCTGTCTGTCTGTCTGTCTGTCTGTCTGTCTGTCTGTCTGTCTGTCTGTCTGTCTGTCTGTCTGTCTGTCTGTCTCTGTCTGTCTGTCTGTCTGTCTGTCTGTCTGTCTGTCTGTCTGTCTGTCTGTCTGTCTGTCTGTCTGTCTGTCTGTCTGTCTGTCTGTCTGTCTGTCTGTCTGTCTGTCTGTCTGTCTGTCTGTCTGTCTGTCTGTCTGTCTGTCTGTCTGTCTGTCTGTCTGTCTGTCTGTCTGTCTGTCTGTCTGTCTGTCTGTCTGTCTGTCTGTCTGTCTGTCTGTCTGTCTGTCTGTCTGTCTGTCTGTCTGTCTGTCTGTCTGTCTGTCTGTCTGTCTGTCTGTCTGTCTGTCTGTCTGTCTGTCTGTCTGTCTGTCTGTCTGTCTGTCTGTCTGTCTGTCTGTCTGTCTGTCTGTCTGTCTGTCTGTCTGTCTGTCTGTCTGTCTGTCTGTCTGTCTGTCTGTCTGTCTGTCTGTCTGTCTGTCTGTCTGTCTGTCTGTCTGTCTGTCTGTCTGTCTGTCTGTCTGTCTGTCTGTCTGTCTGTCTGTCTGTCTGTCTGTCTGTCTGTCTGTCTGTCTGTCTGTCTGTCTGTCTGTCTGTCTGTCTGTCTGTCTGTCTGTCTGTCTGTCTGTCTGTCTGTCTGTCTGTCTGTCTGTCTGTCTGTCTGTCTGTCTGTCTGTCTGTCTGTCTGTCTGTCTGTCTGTCTGTCTGTCTGTCTGTCTGTCTGTCTGTCTGTCTGTCTGTCTGTCTGTCTGTCTGTCTGTCTGTCTGTCTGTCTGTCTGTCTGTCTGTCTGTCTGTCTGTCTGTCTGTCTGTCTGTCTGTCTGTCTGTCTGTCTGTCTGTCTGTCTGTCTGTCTGTCTGTCTGTCTGTCTGTCTGTCTGTCTGTCTGTCTGTCTGTCTGTCTGTCCTGTCTGTCTGTCTGTCTGTCTGTCTGTCTGTCTGTCTGTCTGTCTGTCTGTCTGTCTGTCTGTCTGTCTGTCTGTCTGTCTGTCTGTCTGTCTGTCCTGTCTGTCTGTCTGTCTGTCTGTCTGTCTGTCTGTCTGTCTGTCTGTCTGTCTGTCTGTCTGTCTGTCTGTCTGTCTGTCTGTCTGTCTGTCTGTCTGTCTGTCTGTCTGTCTGTCTGTCTGTCTGTCTGTCTGTCTGTCTGTCTGTCTGTCTGTCTGTCCTGTCCCCTGTCTGTCTGTCTGTCTGTCTGTCTGTCTGTCTGTCTGTCTGTCTGTCTGTCTGTCTGTCTGTCTGTCTGTCTGTCTGTTCTGTCTGTCTGTCTGTCTGTCTGTCTGTCTGTCTGTCTGTCTGTCTGTCTGTCTGTCTGTCTGTCTGTCTGTCTGTCTGTCTGTCTGTCTGTCTGTCTGTCTGTCTGTCTGTCTGTCTGTCTGTCTGTCTGTCTGTCTGTCTGTCTGTCCTGTCTGTCTGTCTGTCTGTCTGTCTGTCTGTCTGTCTGTCTGTCTGTCTGTCTGTCTGTCTGTCTGTCTGTCTGTCTGTCTGTCTGTCTGTCTGTCTGTCTGTCTGTCTGTCTGTCTGTCTGTCTGTCTGTCTGTCTGTCTGTCTGTCTGTCTGTCTGTCTGTCTGTCTGTCTGTCTGTCTGTCTGTCTGTCTGTCTGTCTGTCTGTCTGTCTGTCTGTCTGTCTGTCTGTCTGTCTGTCCTGTCTGTCTGTCTGTCTGTCTGTCTGTCTGTCTTCTGTCTGTCTGTTGTCTGGTTCGGTTCGGTTCGGTTCGGTTCGGTTCGGTCTGTCGGTCGGTTCGGTTCGGTTCGGTTCGGTCGGTTCGGTTCGGTTCGGTCGGTCGGTTCGGTTCGTCGGTTCGGTTCGGTTCGGTTCGGTTCGGTTCGGTTCGGTTCGGTTCGTTCGGTTCGGTTCGGTTCGGTTCGGTCGGTTCGGTTCGGTTCGGTTCGGTTCGGTTCGGTTCGTTCGGTTCGGTTCGGTTCGGTTCGGTTCGGTTCGGTTCGGTTCGGTTCGGTTCGGTTCGGTTCGGTGTTCGGTTCGGTCGGTTCGGTTCGGTTCGGTTCGGTTCGGTTCGGTTCGGTTCGGTTCGGTCGGTTCGGTTCGGTTCGGTTCGGTTCGGTTCGGTTCGTTCGGTTCGGTTCGGTCGGTTCGGTTCGGTTCGGTTCGGTTCGGGTTCGGTTCGGTTCGGTTCGGTTCGGTTCGGTTCGGTTCGGTTCGGTTCGGTTCGGGTTCGGTTCGGTTCGGTTCGGTTTCGGTTCGGTTCGGTTCGGTTCGGTTCGGTTCGGTTCGGTTCGGTTCCGGTTCGGTTCGGTTCGGTTCGGTCGGTTCGGTTCGGTTCGGTTCGGTTCGTTCGGTTCGGTTCGGTTCGGTTCGGTTCGGTTCGTTCGTTCGGTTCGGTTCGGTTCGGTTTCGGTTCGGTTCGGTTCGGTTCGGTTCGGTTCGGTTCGGTTCGGTTCGGTTCGGTTTCGGTTCGGTTCGGTTCGGTTCGGTTCGGTTCGGTTCGGTTCGGTTCGGTTCGGTTCGGTTCGGTTCGGTTCGGTTCGGTTCGTTCGTTCGGTTCGGTTCGTTCGGTTCGGTTCGGTTCGGTTCGGTTCGGTTCGTCGGTTCGGTTCGGTTCGGTTCGGTTCGGTTCGGTTCGGTTCGGTTCGGTTCGGTTCGTTCGGTTCGGTTCGGTCGTTCGGTTCGGTTCTTGGATCGAGATGGTCCCATTTAAAAATGAACAAAATCCACCGAACAGAACAAATAAAAGGGTGGGGGTAGATTTCAAAAATTAGAGTTTATGTGAAAATATGGCGTGTGTGATATCAAACGAAAGGTAATTGAGTCTGGAGTTAAACAAAATACATTTTAATTTATTTAAAAAAAAGGGTGGGGTATATTTCAAAAATTAGAGTTTAAGTGAAAATATGGCGTGTGTTATATCAAACGAAAGGTAATTGAGTCCGGAGTTTAACAAAATACATTTTAGTTTTTGTTTTTTTTAAGGGTGGGGTATATTTCAAAAATTTTAGTTTATGTCAAAACATGGCTTGTGTGGTATCAAACAAAAGGTAATTTAGTCTGGAATTGAATAAAATATATTTCAGTTTTTAGTTATATTAGCTCACACGTACACTATAACTATAGTACCTAGTGTGAGCTTAGGGGCCCATATATTGGCAGACAGACAGACAGACATACAGACAGACAGACAGACAGACAGACAGACAGACAGACAGACAGACAGCAAAACAAAAAAGTTTCAAAATCATCTGAAACGCAAAGATATATAAAAATTTTTGAAATCGGAGCAACTTTTTTTTCTCGAAAAAATTAGGATCACCATAGCTCACACTACTTATATAGTAGTAGTGTGAGCTAAAATAAACAAATGTATTTGTTGAATATAATATATAACAAATAGGTAAATATAACATGTTTCACAATACACAATTTAATAACAAGATATATTATACTTAAACACAATTAATAATAATTAATATACATTAGTATATCAAAGTAAAAAACATTTTGTTAACAATAATTTCTGACACTTACAACTTATAGAAAATATACACTGAAAACGATTTTTTTTTTTGAAAGGGAAATATCAAAGTTACATGTTTGTACATTAATTAATCAAGAATTATGGCTCAGGGTCCAAACGCAAATAATGCATACTATTTTGTTTCTATAAACATGTGATCAAAGCGCGGCCAACTAAGATAAGTTTTAAAAAGAAACAACATGCGGTAATAATATAACGTGCGCTGGCGATTTTTATCAGTTACACATTTTTTAGAAAAGAAGTACAATGAGAAGCGAATAAGATTTTTTATATTTTTAATTTTAATATGGTGTCTATAGCTATGCAAATTAAGGTATAAGTTAAAACGATTTGAGGTGGAAATATAATTTTTATTTATATTTTCTATATTATTTTTATTGCGGACAAGTGTACCTAGCGGGATTTGCTAAACACTAATATGACGTAACAAAATTTTGTCCGTGTCCGTCATAATGATGTCACCAGTAAATTCCATAAGAAATGCTTGGTGGCAATAATTACTCACCGGACAACATTCGTTCCATAGAGTTTCTCGGTTGTCGTCATGGCGGGTCAGGGCGGGTAAATGTATAATATAGATTCACTCAGTAAGCCTTGAGACATTATACTTATATACCAGCAAGCCGGACCAAAGTGGATTTTAAAAGAACTAGTCTATGAAAATAGCAGGAACTATTTTTAAAATAACGTTTTATTTAAAAAATCTTAAGAAAAAACCAAAACGCTCTTACAATTTGTTTCGATACTGCTTAAAAGCTCAATCCTTACCCTACACGCAAATATCTTTAGTTTCTTCCACGAAAAATTTTTGCCTTATAGTAGAGCAGATGGCCTATGTAAAAATGGTTTTATCGTGCGATCTTTGAGGTCGCAAAACGCCGTTTTAACTGTAGATCTAGATGCTTAAGGTAAGTTTAAAAAGTAGTTTTTTTCTCTCCAAACCCGCGCAGGGAGGTGGAGGGGGCGCCATCTTAAATTTTATCGGCATTAGTTTAGATTATATTTATTAGGCAAATGCCTTGTGTTATTAAACCAAAAAAAAGTAGTAGCCTAGTAGCCGATGAGGAAAAAATTTACAAAGTTCTTGTAATCATTTTTTTTTATTTTTTTTATTTTGCAAAATTTTTGTTTGAGGCCACGTAAAATCTTGACTGGGTAAGCTATGCGTCTAGGATATACCTTTTTGTAACGGCACATTAATTGTGTTTTTGACCGTGTATTCAGCTGTGGTTAATAGCTCGTTGCTATTTTTTAAATTATTATTTTTTATCTTGGGAACACATAATTTTTCAAATTTTGGATGAACCGGTTTCAAAAAACATTTTTTTTTCTAGCAAATTGCATCACAGAATCACCAACCTATGTATTGCCCATTACTTTCGAAATATGTCGCTATTAACTGGTGAAAAATATTTTTGAGTCCTATAACCTTGAAACACTTCACAAGCCTCTAAACATAAAAAATAGAAATAATTAATTTTTGATCAAAAAACTACTATTTTAAATACTCGCCTTTTTAACCTGAATTTTTTGTGGTGATTTTGGTTTCGTATACCACAGGTTAAACTAGGGTTGTTAGGCTATTAAACTGTGTATCTTAGATATGTGAGTTCTGTGAAGAAATTTTGAGATAAAGAGACTAATTCCCAGGCATGAACATTTTCGTTCAGTTTTCATCGATGGTTTATTATTGTATTATAATATTTATTTATATAATGTCCTACCATTATTCTGGATTAAAGAGGCTATCAATTAGTGAAAAAGATTTTTTAGTCCTATGACCTCGAAATATTTTAAAAGCCTTTAAACAAAAAAAATAGAAATAATTAATTTTTGATCAAAAAAAGTCTATTTTAAATACTCGCCTTTTTAACCTGATTTTTTTGTGGTAATTTTTGTTTCCTATACCACACGTTAATCTATGATTCTTAGGCTTTTAAACTGTGTATTTCATATATTTGAGTTCTGTGAAGAAATTTTGAGATAATGAGGCATATTTCAACGCAACGCTTCTGTTATTAAATAAAAAAAAAATAGTTTTCAGGCGCAACCAGCCGATGAGTAAATACTTTACAAATTTGTAATATTTAGGTAAAACTAGCCGAATCTCATAACTTATTTATCTCGAAATACATGACATACCAATAAGAACTATATATGTATGAAAATTTTTTTAAAGCTCAAAACTCGTAGATTTATATTATATTTAAATCTAAAATAAAGGCAATAATTTTTTTACCAATTAACATAGTATTTTTTTTGTGTTTTATATTCAAAGTGTTTTAAAATACTACTTAAAGGTAATTGAAAATATCATAGATATAAAATTTCGGACTTCCATTGTCTTTATTTATTTTAAATACGTAGTTTCGGTTAGTGAGTATTTCTAACCAGTTTTACATTTGAAAATGGTTACTAACAGAAACGTCGTCTTTAAAATAACTACAGACAATGGAAGTCCGAAATTTTATTAATAAACTTTAGAATTATGTTAGGACACTACGAATATATAAATAAATATTATAATATAATAATAAACCTTCGATCAAAATTCTACGAAAAGGTCTATACGTTGGAATTTGAACACGGTTCATCCAAAATTTGAAAAATTCTGTATTCCCAATATAAAAAAATATGAATTTATAAAATAACAACGAGTTAATAGCCAAAGCTGAATACACAGTCAAAAGCACAATAAACGTGAAATTACAAAGAAGTATATCTTAAGCGCATAAGTTACTTCATAAAGATTTCAGGTGGCCTTATACAAAAATTTAGCAAAATAAAAAAACTAAAAAAAAATATTAAAAATTTGTAAATAATTTACTCATCGGCTGGTTGCAGCTGACAACCATTTTTTTTGTTTACTAACGAAAAGCATTCGCTTAAAAACGACACATCTTGTTTTAAATTGGTGTATGCATTTTTAAAAACTTAAATATTATTTAAACTAATGTCGATAAAATCCACGTTTCGTTGGAATATGCCTCATTATCTCAAAATTTTTCCACAGAACTCACATATATGAGATACACAGTTTAAAAGCCTAAGAACGATAGATTACCAAAATTACCAAAAAAAAAATCAAGTTAAAAAGGTGAGTATTTAAAATAGTCGTATTATATTTAGAGGCTTTTAAAATATTTCAAGGTCATAGGCGTAAAAAATGTTTTGTACCAATTGATATCTACAAATTTGGAAAATAATTGTTAATACATAGGTTGGTAACATTGTAACGCATTTTGCCAGAAAAAAATTAAATGTTATTAGAACCCGGTTTCCCCAAAATTTAAAAAATTATGTGTTCTCCAGATAAAAATATTGATTTCAAAAAGAAGAACGAGTTATTAAACAAAGCTAAATACACTGTCAAAAGCACAATAAACGTGTCATTAAAAAAGTATATCTTAAGATTTTAGATGGCCCCAAACAAAAATTTGCAAAATAAAAAAAATAATAAAAAAATATCACAAATTTGTAAATTTTTAACTAATCGGCTGGTTAAGCCTGGTTACCAATTTTTTATTTTTAGTAAACACAAGGCATTGGCTTAAAAACGACACCTTTTTTTTTCTAAATGGTTATATACATTTTTAAGAAATTAAATATAATTTAAACTAATGTCGATAAAATCCCCCTCCACCACCCTGCGCGAATTTGAGGAAAAAAAATCACTTCTTAAACGTAGCTTAAGCCCATAGATCTACAGTTAAAAGGACGTTTCGACACCTCAAAGATTGCACGATAAAACCATTTCTACATAGGCTATCCTCCCTACTAATATATAATTATCTCTATTTTTTTTACATTTTACGTGCTTAAAGGTTATTAAGCTCAAAATAAATTTAACTTGTAACTAGCCCCTTTAATCGAGAAACACGCCTAGCATAAACATTAGAATTGTGGTAGGACAATATATAAATAAATACTATAATATAATAATAAACCGTCAATGAATACTCAATGAGAAGATATATATGTGGGAATATGCCTCTTTATCTCAAAATTTCTTCACAGAACTCACATATCTGAGATACACTGTTTAAAAGCCTAAGAACCATAGATTAATGTGTGGTACAGGAAACCAAAATAGCTACAAAAAATTCAGGTTAAAAAGGCGAGTATTTAAAATAGATGTTTTTTTGATCAAAAATTAATTATTTCTATTTTTTATGTTTAGAGGCTTTTGAAATACTTCGAGGTCATAGGACTAAAAAATCTATTTCACCAATTGATAGCTTCTTAATCTTTAATCGAGAATAACGCCTATCATTAAAATGAGAATCATGGTAGGACATTACATAAATAAATATAATAATTTAATAATAAACCGTCGATGAAAACTGAACGTAAATGTTTATGCCTGGGAATTTGTCTCTTTATCTCAAAATTTCTTCACAGAAGTCACATATCTGAGATAGACAGTTTAATAGCCTAAGAACCCTAGTTTAACGTCTGGTATACGAAACCAAAATCACCACAAAAAAATTAGGTGAAAAAGGCGAGTATTTAAAATAGTAGTTTTTTTATCAAAAATTAATTATTTCTATTTTTTATGTTTAGAGGCTTGAAATGTTTCAAGGTTATAGGACAAAAAAATATTTTTCACCAGTTGATAGCGACATATTTCGAAAGTAATGGGCAATACATATGTTGGTGATTCTGTGATGCAATTTGCTAGAAAAAAAATAAATGTTTTTTGAAACCGGTTCATCCAAAATTTGAAAAATTATGTGTTCCCAAGATAAAAAATAACAAGGGCGCACCCAGGGGGGGGGCCCCGGGGCCCGGCCCCCCCCCAAGCCTGAGATTTTTAATATATTTTCCACATATTTGATGATAAAACATGAAAAATACCTTAAAATTTGACATCAGGAGGCTTCGGGCCCCTCCCAAGCCCAAGCTGTGGCGTAGTTGCGAAAAGACATGACGACCGTTTTTTTTTTTTTTTGTTTTGGAGACGGTGCGGTTCAAAATTCTACGGCGCGGTTCGGTTCGGTTGGGTGGGTGTTGGTTGGTGCATTTTTTTTTTTGGCCGCCACTTTTTTGAGGGTGCGCTTTGTAGCTGTCGGGGCCCCCCCCAAGACACATTCCTGGGTGCGCCACTGAAAATAATAATTAAAAAAATAGCAACGAGCTATTAACCACAGCTGACTACACGGTCAAAAGCACAATAAATGTGCCGTTACAAAAAGGTAGATAGATAGATAAAAAAAAATTAAAAAATGATTACAAGGACTTTGTAAAATTTTTGCTCATCGGCTGCTTGCGCCTGATGAACAGTTTTTTTTGGTTTAATAACACAAGGCATTTGCCTAATAACGGCACCTTTTTTTTAAATTGGTACAGAAATTTTAGAAAAAAAAAATATAATCTAAACTAATGCCGATAAAATTCAAGATGGCGCCCCCCCCCACCACCCTGCGCGGGTTTGGAGAAAAAAACTACTTTTTAAACTTACCTTAAGCCTCTAGATCTACAGTTAAAACGGCGTTTTACCACCTCAAAGATTGCACGAGAATATGGAAAATCTGCCCTACTATTACTTATAATTTGTTTTATTTTTTTACTTTAGGCTTATGGTGATTTGGCACCAAAATTATAAATAAACTCTCTATAACTTAAATGAATAATAGATTAAGGAATTAACTTTTAATGTGTCGAATCTCTGGGGTCATTTAAGGGTTCAATTAGAATCGGTTAAGGATGTTATCAGGATGTCGGATTTGAACACTTATGACCCAGCCCCAGATCACTGTGCGACGTTTCGGCCCTAGGCCTGGGCCATCTTCAGGGCTAAAAAACCCAAAGAACAATTCTTATTTACCTAACCTAAAACGTGACTTAATCTACTATAATTCAAATTTAAATGTCATAAACCTAGTATTAAATATGAAAATTATCCAGTTATCTCTTCAAAAATTGAATGTTCGAAGAGTTTTCTAATTACTTTCTATAGAAAATAAATATATGCCAAAATATACACGTATTTAAAAAAATTAAAATAAAATAAAACATTAAAATAAGTTATAAACTTTATAATATAGTTTATATCCACGAACAAAAAAAATAAAAACTAGAAATCACACAAACAGCATTCAAAATATTTTCTTTTTAATTTTAACAAAAACTGAAAAAAATAGGTTTGGCTGTCCATAGCTTTTAACAGATTCGACGTAGACAATTGCCAGTTTTGTCAAAATGTTAGTTTTTAAAAGGCCTTTAAAACTAAGTATCAATCGATGGGGGTTTCAATTTAAAAAAAAAATAAGTTGAGCCGCTCTTTAATGCAGTGGCGGAACACCCGCTCTTTCGTAAAATGGATCTCTTGATGTTATCGATCACTACCAAAAATGGTTCAGTTATTTTGAATAGTTCAGGAGATATTTGGAGGACTCGGACTTTTGGGACATCCTGTATATGTCAAATGCAACAATTTTTTTTAAAGGGTCCTTTTTTCTGGGCATTAACGGTAAAAATCTAAGATATAACCTAACCTGGGAGATTCATTGAAAACTAATGCTTACCTGTGTAGTCACTCGCCTGATTTTTACCTTCCTAACCCGCGCAGCCATGGCTAAAGAAAGTATTATTTTGGACGAAATTTTTTTTTTGAGGTAACGCCGAAAATATGTTATTTGGGTGTATTTTGACCTATCCTAGCAATATTGTCGTGATGTCTGTCTGTGTGTGTGCGTGTGTGTGTGTCTGTGTGTGTCTATGTATGTCTGTCGGCTAATCCGATTTTGATAAAATTTACAAGTAAAATAGTGCTCGGCACTCTAACGAGATAATTAGATTTTATCAATTAAATTTTTTTTAAAATGCTAACTTTTTAACGGAGCATCGCATCAATATGCGGTTTTCGGAGACTGCATTTTGTTCAATAATTTGTGTTATAACCAAAAACTTCAAAGGAGCTTTAGTTTCTGAAATATTTACAAAAAACTGTTTTCAGGGCTGATATCAGAGCTTAATTTTAAGTGTGCTAATAAGCTAGCTAGAAAGGTATCAGATCCGTCAGGGATCCATTTATTTTCTATAGAAAACAGTACCTACCTAACATAACCTTACCCTATAAAAATTCGAAATTTAAATTTTTTAATAAAATGTCTGATTCGAACTAATCGAGCTGAAAAAATATCGTCATTTAATAAAAATAGTTGGAAACAACAAAATCCAAATTCTTGTTTTAGAATATCAACACCGCAAATTATACTGTGGTTTCCCGCTGAATTTTGGGATAATAAACAGGAGCGATAAAAAACTCTATCACTTTGGCAAACACCTCTTATTATTTTTATTTCTCCGGATAATTGGCTTGCTATAGTTTGGCTGTCCGGTTCCAGTGATTGGCATTTATTTTTATTTTTAGCTCGTTTAGAACAATGTATCTATGAGTTTCCTAAATGTTTTTTCGTGTTCAGCGCCATACCCATATACAATATGTTTTTTAAACTTCTTCCATAATTTGACCCCGCTGAATCTAAAAATCACTGTTGCCAACTCGAAATATCCACGAGGACGAAGAAAATCCCCAACAAACCCACAAAAACCTATTTTTTTTTTCAGTTTTATTCAAGTTTCTCGAAAACTAACCTTTTTATGGAAAATTGCAAAAAATTGTTCTTTTGTGGAGAACAAAATTGCCTTTCCACCGTTGCCGTTGTATTGCTCGATAAGGTTAGGAAAAGCAAGTAGCTCTTTAATGGCGTCCGTAAATTGGGATTTTTTAGAAAAAAACATGTTTATGGTTTAGACAATAAATTTTTATTTTAAACGCTGCAATATAATGTGGGGTTTATGTCACATGTGTAACAGGCGGCTGTGTGACAGTGGTACTGTCACCTCAAGTGGCCAAGGCTTAAAAGTTGCGAGCTACCAATTTATGCAACTATTTGAAAATTGATATAATTATTAAAAGTTACTATATGTTATTAAATTTACACGACCTCGAAAGGGAATTTGATGGTTCTTGGAGGAAGAGTTTATACTATAACCGTTTTTCTCAAATGTACATATAAATAATGTAGGAAAATCATACATACCTTTTCAATTTTCTTCCCGAAATTTCACATTATCACTTCTTACATTTATTAATTGAATATCAAATTTTTTGTACCATTAAACTTTTGTATTCAAATATTTACACTTCTTAAACTTTTAGGCTTTATAAACCTTTTGTATATTTGTTGTAAATATATATATATTTATCAATATTTCAAACGTTGATTGAATAGGTGAAACTATTCAATCAACTGTTTAAATTACTTAATATTACTGTTTAGGTTTGGGATATATTGTTGATTAAAAATGCCGATTTTAGGGCAACGAATGGTTTGTATTTTGTTGTTAAAAAAAAGAGTGTTTGCTCCAACGACTTTCGAAAGTTTCAGTCACTCTGCTCTCTAGGCGTTCGTAGCTTGCCGCTAGCTGATTGGCCACCCTGCTCTACAGACATTCTTGGCTTGCCGTTACCGTGGTTTGAAACTTAAGCTCTCTCGCATTGGCGAGAAAGACAGTCACAAAATACCACCGCAATTCAAAGATGCGTGGTGGACTCAGAAAATCGATAAAGTTAAAATCATACAGTGTGTTTTTTAGAAGTTGAAAATAGTTTACCTAATTACAAAATATGAATTATTTTGATGTTAGTGGCTCAAAGGACATATTAGCCGAATACAACGTTTATTAAAATACAGCGAACCTAAAAATATGCCAAAAAACAAGTCGCCGGAGTTGCCATAAATTTTAGTTAATCTTAACCTAGTCTTGCATATAATTAATGCTTGTCGATGCCAAAAACAATATTTAATTAAAAATATGTAAAAACTTATAAATGACAAAAATACCATTTATATTCAAATCTCGTTTTGTTACACATGTAATTCTTCAAGGACGTACTTGTAATAAATTTTTAAAGTTAATCAAAATAATCCATTTTTGTTACAAATTTTTTTCTATTTTTTTTTTAAATAAGCTTCTTTGAAAATAATTTATCTTTTCATTTATTCTATCCTACTGGCGTTAGTTTTTAAGAAAATTTGACTAAAATATATTTTTTGGTGATTCTTGAATGTACGGACGCCTCTGGAAGGAAAATAAACTATATATAAATAACTTATTTTGTCGTAAGAAGCTTAGTTCCTAAGAGAATTGGATAAATCCTATAAAAAATTGATTAGTTTGGTGATTTTAAATAATTACGTTAAATTACGGACACCACTGGAGCGGTAACTATCAGATAATTTTTTCTTTATTATGCGGCGTTTGAAAGGAAATTTATTGTCTACATTTTGATAATGAGCTTGATTTTTAAGAAAGTTGAATAAAACGTGTGAAAACCATGATTTTTTTAAATGATTTTTTTAAATCACCTCCATTTACGGACGTTTGTTATAAGTCAAACCCCACCAAAATTCACATTGTTAAAAAAGAAATTTTACTGTCTATAACAAAGTATGGTATATATTTTTGTCGTAAACTTAGTTTCTGAGAAAATTAGATGAAACAAGAATGGTTAATTTTCTGTTTTTTTTTTAAATTGATTTAATTTACGGATGCCCCCAAAGTTTTAATTATAAAACTAATCCGATTACGTTGTACATCATTTAAAGGAAATTTTATTGACTATAATAAATTATAACACATTTTTTTCTGTAGACATTAGTTAACAAAAATCGACTAAATCTTGGTTTGTTAAAAAAAAAATATAATTTGGAAGAAAGTCTATCAAGCAAATAATTTTAATTATAGGGCAAATAAAGTAAAACCAAGGCTTGTTCTTATAAGCCCAGTCTATATAACAAGGGCACAAATAGCAGCTACACTCCTAAAACTTGCTTTGACCTATAACCTAATAAGAGTGCTGGATTTAGAAAATTAATTTATTGACAAGTATAAATTCAATAATTAATGCCAAATATCCAGTACTCGAAGACACGAGTATTATTTAAATTTTAATAAGACAAAATCATCATACTCTATGAATAAATCAGAAGTTACATTAATTTTAAAGCTAAATCCATTAGAAACAAAACTGGAAACAAGCACCGAACACAAATAAAAAAAGTATAAAGTGACTCTTCGTATTAAAGGAGAAACAACATGTAGGTCCGGTAAGCAGCTCCCGTTTTCTGTAGTTTCATTTGATGTGCAAATTGTGAGACACAGCTCAATTAAAATGCCTCATACTTGAGTTAACCTTAAGTTCTCCCATGGGATCTCTTAATGATTTTTTCTCCTGCCTGCTAGGATGGTAGAATCGTTCTCGACTCCTATTAATTTCATATGTTTGCTCAGCCAGTTATTACAGACAGAATATTAAATAAGATTTATAGAGTCGATAAAAAAAAATATTTCTAAAAGAAAATAAGAACAAAAAAATATTATAAATTTACAATAAATAATGCAAAAACAGAGGCTTCGTGCTATATACCTAAGATAAAGTAAATTGTGGTTTAGAGGTAAATAGGATGGAGGTCTAATGAACTTTATTTGTTGTTATAATTATATTTTATCTATTCTATTCTATCTATTTAGCCTTTTTCAATCCATCTTTGGACATAGGCCTCCCCCAATATCTTCCACTCTTCTCTGTCTGTCGCCGTGTTCATCCATCTATTTTCCGGGTGTTTCTTCAAATTGTCCGTCCATCTCAATTGGGGTCTTCACCTACTTCTTTTATTTTCCCAAGGTCTCCAGTTTACAATACATTTATTCCATCGATCGTCTTTCTGTCTGATATTATAACCGGCAAATTTTCATTTTAATTTTGCTAATAACTATATGATAAAGGTTTAAATATATCCTTTGAAAACTGAAAATTTTGTTAGTTAAACAATTTTAGCCTGAACTGCCATTAGCTCCATTTCTCTATGATATACACGCATAATGCAAATTATCTCCATATACGGTTAAAATGGGATTGCTTGGACTAAGCCTAGCCCGAAACTAATATGATATGTGCTCCGATAACCTTTTGACATTGTAGGTTGTTTGTTCGCACTATTTGGACCAGAACCGGGGCATAAACTGGAAGGGCCGATATTAGGGATGTTTTGGTCGGCAAAGCACAAAATACCATCATGTTGTTACGCTAAAATGAACAAGACGGCAAGTATTGAGGATTTCGAGTCACAATGAAGTGCGATGGAAAAAGTGCAAGTAAAAAAAGAAAACAAACGGTATTCGGATTAACATAGCTAGACAAGATCTTTTGTGTTTTTATTTTAAATATGTTCTTTAAGTGACACTTTTTTTTATTGTAAAATTTTGTGTGATATATGAACCTCAAAGAGCAAAAGTGTATTAGGTCACAAAATCTGTATAATGCTAAAAAATTCTGTTTCTTTTACTCCAATTGCAAATCAGAATTTTGTTTTAGTTATAGCATTATTTTATTTTATTTAAATTACTAGCTGGCTTCACCCGTTTTAGTGTTAGAATTAGCTTAGTATTGTCAATTAGCTCAATTTTTTTATTGTCTTCGTTACAGTTTCGATTTTGCGGTACCGATGAAGCTCACTATTTCAAACATACCAAGGTGCATTCACAATTTTAAAATCTGTTGCATAGTAATACGTACAATATTACAATAGAATCAAAAATGATATATATATTATTTAATTTTTCTTTGTTTAGTTGTATCTACATAAAACATAACTGCAGTGGCGGATCCAGGGGGGGGCACTAGGGGCACCTGCGCTTCCCGAGAATTTTTTGAATATACAAAAAAATGAGTAAAAAGTAATGTTATGAACAAAGCCAAATTAAATGAAGTAATGCAAGCATTTCGTCGCATGGATAATTTTATTGTGAGAGAAGGTCGCAATTAGAAACTATCAAAAAATTAATTTTTGCTTGAAAAATAAACGTAGGTTGTATACAAGTATAAAATAAATGGATTCATGACGAATCTTATACCTTCCTGGCTACCCTATTAGCACACTTCAAGTGAAGCCATGATAATAATGTATTACCCTTGAAAACAGTTTTTTGTAAATATCTCAATTATTATATTCTTATTGAACAAAACATAATCTACTAAATTCCGAAAACCGCATATTAATGTTTTTATAGATTTTGATCAAAATCTAATCAGCTCGTTAGACTGTCGAACCATATTGGGCGATTCCACAGAAAGTGGTCCTAAGCGGATATGTTTTAAACATCAAACAGAAATAAATCTGTCACACACGTAACGAATATTTTAACTTTTACAATAAAATGCAATATTTTCTAAGTAATAATTTTGTTTATTCAGTTTTCGCCTTAAATGTCTATTCTTTGAGTAATTCTAAAAGGAATAGTTTCTATAGTCATTGGCGTAAATAAAAAACTAAATACTTATATTATTCGTTGTGTTCATCTGCGGAATGCTACTAGACCTAATAATGTTATTCCAGTTAGGCCTAAATTGGCACTTACTTCTACAAATAACACTGTCGAATTTCAACAAAGTTGTGTAAAATTTACTTAGTACATGGTAACATTCTTATGAAAAAATTATATTTACAAAAAGGTTTGACGTATCTTGTAATCTATACATTTTTAGACCTATGTTTATAAGAACCTCTCTTATAAGAGAAAACTTTTTGATATGCTCGGATACAAAAGAAAAGACTAAAAATAGCATATTTGTATTTGTTAATAAGTTGTTTGAGATAATTTTTACAGAAGGTCAAAAGGAAGATGTGATCATTTTTAGTGATGGACCATCATCAGAATTCAAAAATAAATACTTACTTCTATTTTTAAAACACAAATTTTATGTTAATTTTACATTGAAGTATTTTTGCACAAACCACAGCAAAGGTGTAGTAGACGGTATAGGAGGACGCGTAGAATCTTTGGTTTGGCAACTATCTTAATCTAAAGATGAAAAATTGGTAGTCCAAAATTTGCTTGACTTTTATAAAACTGCATCAAGTGTTTAAAATCAACTTCTTTATGAAGACAACAACAGCAGATTACCATTTATAAAACTAAATAGGCCTAAGCCAAAAAATTTAAGTAAGAAATTATTTGGTCAAGTAATTATAAAGTTTTTGTCTAGTTATAGTTCTTTTAAAAAATATGTTCGTGCAACTTTAATTTTAACTTCAAATTTTGCGCCAAATTCCCGTATTCGGAAAACCCACACAATTTCAATTTTGATTGGCACAAGCAAAACGCCAGCGCCATCTACGAAAAATGAATCTGCGCAAAAAGGCGTAACCAAGAAAAGAATCGTCTGTCGGATTCTATCGAGATCACCACGCAGCATGGTGATAAAATTCTATTAACCAAAAATCCAATAACATTCTGTGAAAATCAAACTAAAACATTACACAAACAAGTGTGATTCTAGTGTGGATCGACTGCAATGACTGGGCCAGCGAGAGGAGCTCCTCTGGACGACGGAAACAACTAAAAGGGTAAGTGCAAATCATCTATATTGTCTTTGTGTGGCTCGGAAAAATTAATAGTATTACATCGTCCTTTTAAGGATTTTTGCACCCAGATTTTATAAAACGACCAGCGCGTTTACAGTCCCGCGGCTCTACCAAACCTCAAACCTCAAATCACCAACAAAATAAAATACTGTTAGCTGTTACTTTCTCTATTTGTTTATTAGTCACACACGTAACACGTTGTTGTCACACACGTAACTCACTTTTAAGTTTATAAATAAAATAATAAAATGCATTAAGGGGCATTTAAATATAAATCTTATTGTACAAAATATTACCAAGTATTAATTAAAAAATAAAAGTTGAATTAAGTATTTGGCAGTTTGCAGAAAATTTGTAAAATAACAAAAATACATTATTCTCTTAAGAAATAAATGTCACACTCGTAACGAATTTTTATAATCTTATAAGTAAATTAATATTTTTCAATCAGTGATTTTTTGCCGTTAACGTAAGCAAAACTAACAACTTAACCCAGCAAAATTATATTTAATAATTACGATGTGTTTTTGTTGGGTTTAAAAGCAACAATTCTAAAAAAAATAAGTCTGAATGTCACACACGTAACGGTGGAATCACCCTATTGTACCTGAAAATTTTATAAAAATCGGTTTAGCGGTTTAGGAGTTATCATGTTACGGACAGAAATACACTTATACACCATGACAGACATCATGAATATATTTCTAAGATAGGTCAAAATACACCCAAGTAACACATTTTCAGCCACTGCTGCACGGGCTAGGAAGGTAAAAACTACATTGATGGTTTAGTAAATATATTTAAATTTTTAGTAGAACGAAACTAAAAAAAAAATGTTTTTCAAACATTTCAACCTCTTCATAATATTTCCTCTTCTTAAAAGTTTGGTGGAATATCGAGATGGTGCGGTCTGAAAGAATATTTCTCTAAAATTTCATAAAAATCCATACTTTAAAAAATCGCGAAAAAACTTCCTAAACTTTTGTCGGTCTGGGATCTACTGGAGAGACTATCTTCCTATCTTGTCTTGTTGATAAGATTGTTTAAAAAGTGGTATGGCCTGTAGCATCTTTTTTTAAATATTTTGTTTCACATTCTTCTTTTAATAATATTTTCTTTTTTACATAAATTTTTATTTGATTTTTTTTACATAAGTAAAATAGGTTTTTATTGTTTATTAAATATGTAAACTTGGTGTCAGGTGTGGGGTTTTATATTTCACTATTAAGAAAAACGATTTTTAAAAGGAAAATCAATTAAAAATTCTTTCGACCTTCAATGAAAATATATTTTTTTAAAAGAGATCGAAGTTTTCCTACCGATATCGATGACCTTTACAAAAGTACGTATGTGCGTAAAATTCGTTCTTTAAAATTTCAGAAAACCAAATTCCTTTCCGCAAATTGTGCCTTGACTAGCAAAAGTTCTCAAACATTGTTATCGTTGGTTCCTTCATTGCCTCACTGCTACTGAATATATTAGAAGTGCTGTAAAATGATTTATCACAAACTACATAAGGGTTTCGCTTTCGTTTTTGTATTATCTTTCACATTATGCTTAAGGATATTTCTGATGAGAAAGATTCTCATCAAATTCTAGTCTTCTAGAATCATTAGGAAGTTTAAGGAACGCTTATTTAACACTTTGTTGTGGATGTGGTAATCACTGCTCCTACGCACTAGTTTATTGTCACTCCGTAGTGGTAGTTAACCACTGCAGTATTTTCTGTGAGCATTTTATTAAAAATTTTCCAATAATCAAAACATTTATTTTGTAAAATAAGACTAGAAGCAAATGTTGGGTTTAATATTTTAAATTTGCAAGTGACAGTTTTAAATGTGTTTCAAAAAATCTAAAATCTGGAGCTTTATAGAAAGAGTCTGCATAGTTTTTGTGCAAACGCTTTTAACAAACTCCCAAAACATCTTAAAGGTACTTGTTAGCTCCCGCTAAATTTCGCGATTGTTTGTAAATTTTAAAACCACACAATTGGATGACGGACAGAGTACATTTTTCGCGCATTTGGACATGCGCACCAACAATCAGTGAGATCCTTTTTCGACCGCCTCGAGAAATGGCGTGTTATTTACTTTCTCCAACTATTTAAAATTTCTACACTTGAAAGTGCTCGATTTTGGTGTACTGAAGCATAGAACTAGAAACTTCAGCCCTTCAGCTACGTGGTAACATCATTAGATCCAGACAGGGGCCCCTTGGACGTGGAGAAATTGGCTGCAAACTGGTGAGTGCTTTGTTTCTGATTTCCGTTGTGTGGTGCCCACAATTGACCTATGGACCCTTTTAATTATTTCGTAATTTCATATCAATATATTTATGTTTGTTCGCGCTTTCATTAATTAAAATATATATAGTCCATTGCAGTTATCGTTTTTCTAAGTGCGGGCATAACATAAGTGTTCCTTCGACCGAATTATTTAAAATTTACTCCATACGACGGTATTAATAAGTCGGCCATTTTCACGCCGAGATCATACAAGGCCTTGAATTTTGCCAATCGTATTGAAACGATAATGATTTTCGCTCGACCTTCGGTAGCGGCGCAGTTCACCTGTTTTTCGGTCCGCTGCTATGGTAACGTACCGCGTGGTCATTCAGTAAACAAATCGAAGCAATCAAAACAAACAAGCACATGTTCAGTGTGTTAGGTGTGTTCCATATCATTTCGATATTTAAAACAATTTTCATCAATTGCGATAAATTAGTGCATATTTTCGACAATTCGTCATTTTTCTATTTCAGAAGCATTAATTTAGCGTTAATTGTATATTTGCCGACATTTCTGTGATTAGATGTGTTCCATATCATTTCGATATTTAAAACAATTTTCATCAATTGCGATAAATTAGTGCATATTTTCGACAATTCGTCATTTTTCTATTTCAGAAGCATTAATTTAGCGTTAATTGTATATTTACCGACAATTTCGTCATTTCAAAGGTAAAATCATGTCTGTCAAAAAAGCCGTGCAAAAACGCAAGGGTTTTTATCTGCGATCACCGAGTGTTATGTGTTTTCACAGACCGCGGCAACAGACGAAAAAGCGAGAAACGAGTTTCAAGTGAGGTATACCGATTTGGACGAAACCTTCGATAAATGCATGCTGGCACATAATGATGTCATTATGTTGATAGACGACTCGGACGACGAGGAGTTTAAAACGCAGGATGCGATCCTTTCAGAAGCTCGTAAATATTTTTATGCGTGTAAGGGGGTTTACTCTAAAATATTTCCGGTTGAGGCCCCATCCTTTTCGGGATCATATGTTCGACAAAACGAAACTCCAAAACTCAAAGAGTGAGGTATTCCCATATTTCGAGGTGATAAAAAATTATGGCCAAGCTTTTTCGATCTTTTTAATAACATTATAGATCAAAATCAAAGTCTAAGTAACGTTCGAAAACATCAATATTTATTTTTATATCTCGAGGATGAGCCTTTAAAATTGATATCAGGGATTAGCTTATCTGATCAAAATTATAAAATTGCTTACGACAAATTAGTCAATAGATATCAAAACAAGCGAGACCTCGCAAATGATGCTTTAAGCACAATTATGAACTCCACATTAAAAAACGAGTCAGCTAAAGAATTGCGTAATTTAATTGACACCTTTTCTGAATCCCTAGAAATTTTAAAATCACTTAGCTTTGACGTTGACAGTTGGGACTTTATTATTTTTTTCATTTTGTTAGAAAAATTGGATATTCCGACGCGTTCAAATTTCGAAATGAGTCACGCCAATACTAATACCGAAATTCCCACTTTTCAGTCACTTTTTCAATTTCTAGAAAAAAGATGTAAAGTTTTGGAATCACTTCCTCAATCAACAGCACCCAAAAAGGTGCCTACCTATCAAAAATCAAATTCTATGCAAAATCAGTTTGGGCAAAAGCCTACCTATAAATCATCCAATTCGCCTTTTATAGGACTGGCTACCACGTCAACTAATTCAAGTACGGGAATAAAATGTTTCCGGTGTAATCAAGGTCACGTGCTTTCGAAATGTCAAACATTTCTTGATCTCTCACCTATCGATCGCCTATCTTTCGTCAAGCGGAAAAAATTATGTCTAGCGTGTTTTCATCCCTTGCATGGGGTAGATACGTGCAAATCAAAATATTCATGCCGGACTTGCAATAGTAAAAGGCAGCACACTTTAACTCATATCTTAGAAACTAATCAAGAGTCTGGAAGCCAAGATACTAGTCCTGTCATTCACACACCACCTGTCAATAATCTTCATGTTTCATTAAATACCTCAGGACCTTCAGGTACCTTTCTTTTATGCACCGCCATAATAGATGTTATGGACGGTTGCGGAAATTTTCAACCTGTAAGGGCACTGCTTGATTCTGGATCACAGACAGGATTCATCAGTGAAAAGTGTATTCAGCTTCTTAATCTTCCTAGGCGAAGTTACACCACTGAAATATTCGGATTAAATCAGATGTCTTCTTTTACTTCCAAAGGGCTCGTTCAATGTCACATTAAGCCACAAGGACAGGTCCCTCATTTACTTAATTTCGAAGCAATTGTCGTTCCACAATTATGTTCCAATATGCCTACATTCACTTTGAACGATAATCAGTGGAAACACTTGGAAAACCGTAAACTTGCCGACCCATCTTATTTCAAATCTAGACCTGTGGACCTAGTTATTGGTTGCGAGCTATTCGCACAGATATTCAAGGAGGGCAGGGTTCTTGGACAAATAGGGCAACCTTCAGCCCTTGAAACTATCTTTGGCTGGGTCGTCATGGGAAAAGTTGACGAAGTAGGTAGTCTTACGGAACGAACCAGTTGTTTTTTAACGAGTCATTCCCCTCCTTTAGAGGTCATTCTCCCTAGGTTTTGGGAAATCGAACTTTTGCCTAAAAAACAAATCTTATCAAAGGAATAAAAACAAGCAGAATCAATTTTTACTGCGAGTGTAGTACGGCAACCGAGCGGTATATTCATGGTAGATCTTCCGTTTAAAGATAAAATAAACCCTGACCTAGGAAATACTTATCCGCAAGCTTATCGTAGATTTTTACTTCTAGAAAATAGATTACTCAAAAATCCTGATCTGTACACTGCCTATTCAAGTTTCATGCAAGACTATATCGATTCTAATCATATGAGTTTAGTTTTATCTAGTCAACCAAAAGTCGACATATCATGTTTTTTAGCACATCATTGCGTACTAAAGCCGGAAAGCTTAAGTACAAAATTAAGGGTAGTCTGGGATTGTTCGGCAGTCACGCCAAAAAATATTAGTCTCAATGACACGTTGTTATCTGGACCGAAACTTCAAAAGGATATTGCTTCTTTACTCCTTACGTTTCGTCTTAATCCTATTGCCTACATTGCTGATATCAAACAGATGTTCCGTCAAGTCCTTATCAATCCTTATCACCGTCCTTATCAAAGGATATTGTGGAGGTTTTCTCCACAGGACCCTTTCAGTGTGGTAACTTTCTACTGTCACTTTTGGCATGACATGCTCACCTTTTCTAGTCATGCATACCTTAAATGAGCTGGCAGAGAGAGAAAAGGAACGTTTTCCTATGGCTAGTACTGTTCTAAAAACGTCAATCTACATCGACGATATCTTGGGAACTAGCCCTTCGCTTTCTGAAGCTCTTTCCCTTCAAACGGAACTCAATGATTTGTTGAAGTCGGGAGGATTTGAACTTAAAAAATGGGCAAGCAATTGTCCTGATTTATTGGCAACATTGCCAGAATCCGATCGTCAAATGCCTCTCTCTTTTGACAATGAGGAACCCCACTTTATCAAAGTTTTAGGACTTCAATGGCATCCAAAAAACGACATTTTTTCTTATCAATGCCGAATGAAGGACAAACCTCCAACCAAACGTTCTATTTTATCTATCATAGGAACAATCTTCGATCCCTTAGGTTTTCTTTGTCCCTTGTTGCTACAAGCAAAATTTATTTTGCAACAGTTGTGGATATCGAAAATAGGCTGGGACGAAGAACCAGATTCTTCTATCATCAAATCTTGGAACAAACTTCGTTCTGAATTCCCGCTTCTTTCCAATTTTCAATTACCCCGACAAATCAAACTGTCAAAAACCAATTCCTGTCAAATCATCGGCTTCTGTGACGCTTCAATTCGAGGCTACGCAGGCGTCGTATATTTTCGTGTAGAAGAGGAAAATAATATATCTGTTTCTCTCATATCTGCAAAATCTAAGGTCGCGCCTATAAAGTCACAAACTTTGGCTAGGCTAGAACTCCTAGGCGCATTTCTTTTAAGCGAATTAATTGACTTCGTTTTATCTAGCTATGAAGGAAAAATAACTTTTACCAATATCGTTATTTTCTGAGAGTCGCAAGTCGTATTGCACTGGCTTTCATCCCCTCCTAATCGCTGGCAAACCTTTGTTGGAAATCGAATCAGTAGAATCCAAGAAATCAGTCCCTCAAACTCATGGCGCTACATTCCTTCTGCTTTAAATGCAGCCGATATTGCGTCACGAGGGGCCACCCCTTCACAGCTCATGTCACATGGTGGAACGCACCGTCGTTTTTGTGGTCTCCCGAAAGCGAATGGGATTTTCATAAATCAAAAATGCCGATTGATTTCGGAGATATTAATCTGGAGGAAAAGCCAAAGGTCTGTTGCAATTCGATAATTGATGTCAACTTCTTAGATCAGCTTCTTATCAAATATTCATCTATATCAAAAATTCAACGTATCATTTGTTATGTCCTTCGAATAGTTAACTTTTTTCAAAACCATTCCTATCAAAAACCCACTAAGCCACCGGACCAAAAAATTATTTTTGAAAATATTGTTTTTCCTACCACCGGTCACCTTTTCTTGATGAAAATAATATCATTAGAGTCGGTGGCAGATTACAAAAATCTGACCTTTTGTCTTATTCTGCAAAACACCCCGTCTTACTTTCGAGTAACCATCGTTTAACTACTCTTCTTATCGAGTCCACTCATCGACAATACCTTCATCCTGGGTTTAAAACATTACATAATCTGCTTTTACAGCAATTTTGGATATTATCTGCCAGACGGGCAATTTAAAGAACCATATCCAAGTGTTTGCAATGTTTTAGAATCAACCCTAAACCCTATAGACCGCCCATAATGAGTTCACTTCCCGCTCATCGAATCAATCAACTTAAACCTTTTTCGAGTGTAGCTATCGACTTTTGTGGACCTTTCTTTGTGATTCCTCATCGTTACCGTGGTTGTAAAGCTTTCAAATCGTATGTCTGTGAGTTTGTCTGTACGGCTACACTTTGCGTGCATTTGGAATTAACCATGGAA
This sequence comes from Aspidapion aeneum, assembly GCA_963576565.1. NCBI lineage: Eukaryota > Metazoa > Arthropoda > Insecta > Coleoptera > Brentidae > Aspidapion > Aspidapion aeneum. The sequence continues at coordinate 68,116,041 of OY755040.1, read as the reverse complement.
CTGTCCACCGAAGGGTTTGTAGGTGCATTCCATCGATTCATTTTCAGACGTGGAAGCGTGACGCAATGCTGGTCAGATCAAGGCAGTAATTTTATAGGGTTTCGTAACCAATTACTTGATTACGCAAGAAGTGCGGCCACCAGACTTTCTATTTGTTGGCATCTGGGACCTCCTCTCAGTCCACATTTCAATGGCCTGGCAGAAGCTGGCGTCAAAAGTTTTAAAACTCACTTTGTTCGAGTAGTCGGCGACCAGAAGTTGTCCATCATGGAAATGTCCACCCTTACATGTCGCATAGAAGCCGTACTTAATAGTCGCCCTTTATCTCCTGCCTCTTCAGACCCACACGATCTTCAACCTCTTACCCCTGGGCATTTTTTGACCCTTGAACTCCTTAATTCAGAAATTCCGGAGTCAGATTTGTCCGAGGTTCCCCTAAATCGGCTCTCGAGATGGCAACTAATCCAAAAACTACATAATGATTTTTGGAAACGGTATTCTATAGAGTATTTGCATACGCTACAACAGCGACACAAGTGGGCTGATTCGTCCCCAAATATCAAATTAAATGATTTGGTTATCATAACAAGTGATCACATCCAATCACCTTTGAAATGGCCGGTCGGTCGGGTCATCGAACTGCATCCCGGCGGAGATGGTCAGGTGCGTGTTGCGACGGTACAAACGGTTACCGGTGTTTACAAGCGGCCAGTTGTAAAACTATTGCCGAATTAAAAGTAATTTTAATTTTTTCTACCTATTGAAGTCAATTATTACAATAGGTAATTCTTTATTATTTTTTTTTAATTTGTTTGTTTGTTTTGACTTTTTCGGGTTTTCGTTTTCTCTAAATAAACTTACGCTACTTATCTGTTTTTCATTCATTTATATTTATCGGTCGATCATTTTTCTTATATCTATATCTGTCCGGCTGATATTCTAAAATTGTGTGTTTTGGAGGGCAGTTATGTTAGCTCCCGCTAAATTTCGCGATTGTTTGTAAATTTTAAACCCACACAATTGGATGACGGACAGAGTACATTTTTCGCGCATTTGGACATGCGCACCAACAATCAGTGAGATCCTTTTTCGACCGCCTCGAGAAATGGCGTGTTAATTTACTTTCTCCAACTATTTAAAATTTCTACACTTGAAAGTGCTCGATTTTGGTGTACTGAAGCATAGAACTAGAAACTTCAATCCTTCAGCTACGTGGTGACATCATTAGATCCAGACAGGGGCCCCTTGGAAGTGGAGAAATTGGCTGCAAACTGGTGAGTGCTTTGTTTCTGATTTCCGTTGTGTGGTGCCCACAATTGACCTATGGACCCTTTTAATTATTTCGTAATTTCATATCAATATATTTATGTTTGTTCGCGCTTTCATTAATTAAAATACATACAGTCCATTGCAGTTATCGTTTTTCTAACTGCGGGCAGACAGGTACTCGGGGCCTGTATAAATTTAAAAAACATTTAAGATGCGTTTAAACAGGAAGGTGTTACTATTCAGTTAGTGATATTTTAATGACATTATTTAATGTATGTTTTTAAAATTTTAGAATCGTGTAATAAATTAGGATGAATTGTGTTTGCAAATCTAAACAAGGGTCTTTAAAATGTATACTCTAAGAAAGATTCTTTTGGTGAATTATTTTTTATTGGAATTGTTTCAAATAGTTTTATTAGTAATTTTGACAATGTATTTACTGTAAATCGATAAGACTAATAAATGAATTACATTGAATTGATATTAAGAAAAACGGCCTGTTGTGATGGTAGTGGTTGTTAAACACTAAAACAACGACTGTCAAAGTTGTCAACATTTTTATCGTTCTAAAATTACCTGACGACAAATTATGGATATATGAGCAAACATTAAGCGAAGACGAATGGATTCGGCACCGTGAAATTTCGAGTCCTGTGACAAGTTCTGTTGTAAAATTTGTGCAGTACTGTTGCGAGCTGATGACCCCTTAAGCGGAAATCGCAAGAACAGAAAGCAAAAGGGAAATCATAAATACATTATGATATTATCTTCCATTCATCCATCCATCTTGCCAGATCAACAACCTGGATCACACTTCACTAGAGGTAAAGTACCTAAAGGAACTAAGCGTCCAAAAAGATCAAATAATACTAAATCAAAAAATTGCCGTAGATTCGTTACAAAATCATAATAAATTACTGGAAAATTTATTAAATAGTAAACAAAACAGTAAGGTTGAGGTTAGTCCGATGCCAAATAAACAACAACTGGCGCCATCTACAAATTTAGACTCTAACAAATATGGTAGTAAAAATAAAACATCGATAATTCAAAAATTAACGCAAATCCCAACCGGGCACCATGCATCTGGTTCGTCTGGCACGAATAACAACGCTCAAAAATCAATACAAATAACAAGGCAGCAGGTGACTGCATCGGTGCATGAAGCAGAAACGTCTTGTAAGTGCCAGGAATTGATCGACCTGGGTAAGAGCGAGGGTACAGTGGCAGAAGGCGCTGACGGCTACGGTACCACTACTGAGCGGGAATTAAGCGAATTTAAATTTCCGCATGGCCGAGGATATTCTCGGAGTCGTCGCAACGAGAGGGCTAAATTTGTCGTAGGTACCGGGGAAAATACACTCCCTAACCTTCCTGCAGCTGCAAACCATGCAGACATTATTTATTATCATGTCTATAATATCCATCCCTTAGTTGATTCTCAAGGGATGCTAAGCTATCTGAAAACAAGGTTTCCTGAAGCGACGTGCTCCAAACTCGAATCTCGCAGACCCGAAGAATATTCTTGTTTTAAAGTAGGTGTTTCCGAGAAAAACAGCGAAGCCCTTGCTGATCCAAAATATTGGGCTGTAGGAACTAAAATCAATAAGTTTTTTTACCCACGGAAAAGACAAACCGTGAGGATCTAGTAAGCAATAAAGTTGACAATGCTCAGGAACGAGTATATTCCATCCTACACTATAACATCCAGGGAATGGAGAACGTGCTTGACAGCTTTTCATTTTATTTAATAGACCAAAATATTGACTTGGTTTGTGTGTTCAGAACATTGGTACCTATCAGAAAATCATAATTTTTTAAATATTTATGGATATGAACTACTTACTAGTTTTTGTAGGTCTAAATATAAGTGAGGTGGGGTAGCTATATTCTTAAAAAACTGTAATTTAAATTTAAACTGTAAAATTATCAACTTGGATGAATTTTGCCTAGAAATTGATGCTGAGTATTGTGCCATCTATATTTTAGCCATCAAACTTTGTGTTGTAACTGTCTATCGATCAACTCAGGGAAATTATACGAATTTTCTCAAATCTTTTGAAGGAGTCTTAAACAAAGTTTCTAAAATATGTGTACAGATGGTAATTGTAGGAGATCATAATATTTATTTTAATTTTTCAAATTCGAGACTAAATGATTTAATGGGTCTTATACAACAGTTTGGGTTAGAGGTGACCATCCAGGAGCCCACTAGGGTGACGAATAACTCCGCGAACTGCATAGACAACATACTAACAAATTTAGATAGCTCAATTTTTTTCACTAGGGTTGTTAATCCAACTCTATCGGATCACAGTGCTCAAATTATATACACTCAAGGCAATAATTATGGCAAAAGTAATAATAAAAAAGTAAAAGTTCGAAAATACTCGAAAAAGAATTATGAAAAATTTAGAACAAATCTGCATTGGACTCTTCTGAGCTTGCCATATACTGTATCTGACGTTAACGAGTTAACGACAATTTTTACCAACAAAATGGTGGAACAGGCCTCAGCTTGTTTCCCGTTTGTCGAAAAGTCACATATCTCGAGACCCCCTGTGCAATGGTTTGATAACAATTTAAAAGACCTGCGAGTTAGACTTGAAAAAATAAGATCAATTGCGGAGATCACTAGGGATCCTGAGGATTTTTCTATTTTCAAAAAATACAAAAAAGAATATAATAATGAAGTTAAACTTACAAAAAAACGTGCCTATACGAATTATCTGCTTTTATCAAAAAACAAATCTAAAGATAGTTGGAAACTAATAAATTTTGAAAGCAACAAGGCAATAAAATCTTCTTTCACAGAAAAATTAACTTTGGAAGAATTTAACATTTTTTTTACTACAGTAGCACAAAAGATACTTGACACTATCGAGAATACTCCAACTAAGCCATCGGAGCTTATGCAGAGTCTGGACAAGCCTATGTGTTCATTTAGTTTTCGTGAGGTCACGTGCTATGAGGTTTATGGTAACTCAAACGCATTGGATTTTTATTCTTTGAATAGTAGAATACTAAAAGAGGTCTGTGACATAGTAGTTCCCCCTCTGACAGTGATTATAAATCGATGTTTCACTTCCGGCGTTTTTCCAGAGTCTTTTAAGGTCTCTAGAGTTGTACCGATCTATAAAAAAGGTGATAAAGCTGATCCTAACAATTATCGGCCTATTTCTATTATTCCAATAATGTCAAAAGTTATGGAAAAGTTGATGCATTCTCAGTTATCGGACTATTTTGAAATAATTTGATCAATCATTATCAATTTGGCTTTAGCAAGGGTCGTTCCACCACATCGGCCCTTATACAGTTAGTTTAGTGTGCGACATAGTCGAGGGCTTTAAGGCAGGAGAGCACAGCACATTAACGCTGTGTGACCTGTCCAAAGCGTTTGACTGTGTCGATCACTCGGTTTTGCTTGAAAAACTAGATTTCTATGGACTGGACTCACAATCTTTAAAACTTATTTCCTCTTATCTACCAAACAGACAACAGGCACTTTTTTATAACAATAGAATATCAAGTATAAGAACGGTAAAACACGGCGTTCCTCAGGGGTCAGTAATGGGCCCACTTTTATTCATAGTTTATATAAATGACCTTTTTTACCATATGAAACCGGTTATAGCCTTAAATTTTGCAGACGACTCTAGTTTTAAAACTTCAAACTCCGACCTAAAATTTCTGGAGCTGGAAACAAAAAACGCCCAAGAACGTACCGGCCAATGGTTTTCCTCAAAGAAACTTAAATTAAATGAGGGAAAAATGCAATCACTAACATTTTCGACAAACAATACAGTTGTTAAGGGGGAGTCTGCAAAATTATTAGGTGTGGTTCTGGATGACCGCCTCTCCTGGAAAAACCATGTTGATTACCTCATTAAACGACTATCTAGTACAATTTTTTTATTAACAAGATTAAAACACATTATTCAAGAACACTACCTTATATCATGTTACCATGCCCTTTTTCACTCGATTTTAAATTACGCAGTTGTACTATGGGGTAATTCTACCGATTCCATAAAGGTTTTCCGAATTCAAAAGAGAGCCATAAGAATTATAGCTAATGCTGGATACTGAGATCATTGCCAGCCCCTGTTTAAAAACTAAAAATCATGCCGCTTCCATCTGTGCACATATACCAGACTGTACTGGAAATACATAACAATAGACAGTTATACAGCGCAAACTCAGACTTCCATAGTTATCCAACCTCATCTGCTTTATTACTTCGGCAGAAAAAAATAAAGTACACAAAAAGTGTTAAAAACTCACTTAATCTGAATATTTATAATTTATTTCCAAACAATATTAAATGCTTGCCAATTAAAAATTTTAAAAGAAAAATAAAAATGTTCATTTTAGATAATTGCTTTTATTCCATCGAAGAGTACCTACAAAAAATTAAAGGTATCTAATTTTAGAACTGTTGTAAATAAGTACCAAAATATGTTTTATATTTATACCATTTTTTTATACATTTTTGTATGTTAGTCTACCCATTATTGTATTTATGGTTTTTAGAGCATGATTGTTTGTAATCTACCTTATACATAATAAATTAGCCTAGGTTAAATATTAAGTTACTGCTAAACATTACTATTTTGAAAATTTTGACTTGCTGTAAACATATTTTTATATTGTCCTACAGTCAATAAACGAAACGATCATTATAGGGATACAGATGGGCCTCGATCTACCACTTTGTTGACACCACAAGCCGAGGTCTGATTGATTTTTTGTCACGTCACGGCAATATAACCTCAAAATGTTTGGTTGTTTACTTACGTTGAGTGGCGGCACGTGGTGTAAAGCTTTAGGGGTGCACACCCAAAAAAAATTTTTTTTGAGTGCTACGCTAAACTTTTTGGGCCATACTGAGTTAGATATTAGTAACCTATTATTACTGTTTTCATAAATAAGTAATAAATGTATCATACCCAGTTTTTATATTTCACAAACACGTTTTGTATTTTTTTTTCTTCAGTTTAATAATTTGTCCCAGGCATATATCAGCTCTTTTTTCTTGTCTGTTATTAAGGCGATATCATCAGCATATCTTAGGTGGTTCAAGAATTGTCCGTTTACTTTGAAGCCTATTTATTTCCAATCTAAGCTTTAAAAACATCTTCTAGGGCCTGGTTAAATAATTTAGGGGATATTGTGTCACCCCCTCTGACACCTCTTTTTATGCGGATTGGCTTGGTTCCTTTGTGGATTTTGATTGATGTTGTTGCTTCGCTATATATATTGGCTATTAAGTCTGTATATCTGTGACCTATTCAGCTATTAATTAAAGATGCTTTTACTGCCCAGTGCTCAATGGTATCGAAAGCTTTTTCAAAGTCTATAAACGCAATATATGGTGGAATGTTATATTCGTTGGCTCGTTCTATTAGGATTTTCATGGTTAATAAGTGGTCAACTGTACTGAAAACCAAACAGTTGAAATCAAGAGACGAGTAAGATTGGCCTGGCCAGCATTCGGTAAATTAAGCTACATATTAAGAAATAATACATATCCTCAGTACCTCAAAACAAAAGCGTATAACCAATGTATTTTTCGTGTACTTACCTATGGATCCCAGACCTGGACACTTACAAAATCAAACTTGGATAAGGTAACAAAAGCCCAAAGATCAATGGAAAGACAAATGTTACATTTAAAGCTGACAGCTAGAAAAAAGAATGGATGGATAAGAAATAAAACAAAAGTAAGGGATGTCAGAGGAGAAGTAGCAAAATTAAAATGGAAATTTGCCGGTCATAATATCAGACAGAAAGATGATCGAAGACCCCAAATGAGATGAGCGGACGATTTGAAGAACGACGCGGGAACTAGATGGATGAACAAGACAGCCAGAGAAGAGTGGACGATATTGGGGGAGGCCTATGTCCAAAGATGGATTGAAGAAGGCTAAATAGATAGATAGACCTTTTGTATTAAAAATGAAGGCGTCTGTCCTTTTTTGAAATCAATTCTTCAATAACCAATTCACTAAACTTTGGAATTTCTGGAATCATCTGTTTCTCAGTAGATAACATTGAGAGGGCAGTTAATGTATTCTAACCCATTGTGGTAAAGAAGAAGAATGATCAAATTTTGATATTTTTTAAGTAAAATTTGGTGTTACACGTGCACATTGAGGAATTTGAAATGAATAACTTAATTAATAATTTTGTATTTTAATTTAATTTTATTTTAAAAAATCAAAAAATAGTTTGACATAAACAAACGTCATAAATCATCTTGATAAAGTCAATCTGACACGGCGCATAGGGGGATATTTTTTGATATAACTCAAAAATATATCGAAGGATATTAAGTACATTCTATATCTGAACCAAAAGGCAGCTGTATAATTTACGTCTACGTTTGATTGCACAGTAATCCAATGAATTTCAATATTTCGAAAACGTATTAAATTTATTCAAATGGAATAATAAAGACGTCTTTATATATTTTTTTCGGGAAACCGTAGGGGCCTTTATTTATAATTTTTGCTTTAAACAGCCAGCGCCGGTAAATTTATTTCCCAAACAAAAGTTGGCAACCAGGATATTGAGTTTATAACTCGGGGTGGTTTTTGAAAACAAACGGGCCTTTACTTATTTATATACGATTATTTTGCCTCACCAATAAAAAAAAAATATAAACTGTTCTTCAAATAAGTAATTAAGTAAGTAACAAACATAAGTTCGAATGAAAAATCCGCATTTATAGTTAAAAAGTGTTAAAAAACTATGAAACAATAACATTCCTCAATGTAATTTGTAAGCTTTTCACGAAAATATTAACTGCCAGGCTAACAAAAAAATTTGACGGATATTAATCAAAAAAACAAGCATGCTTCAGAAAAGGTTTGATTGCAGTGGACAACCTATTAACCATGAAAATCCTAATAGAACGAGCGAACGAATATAACATTCCACTATATCTTGCGTTTATAGACTTTAAGAAAGCTTTCGATAGCATTAAGCACTGGACAGTAAAATCTTCATTAACTAATAGCCGAATAGATCAGATACACAGATTTAAAAGCCAATATATATAGCGAAGCAACAACATTAAGCAAAATCCACGAAGGAATCAAGCCAATCCGCATAAGAAGAGGTATTAGACGGGGTGACACAATATCCCCTAAACTATTAACCCTTGCCCTAGAAGATGTTATTAAAAACTTAGCTTGGGCAGAAATCAACATCAAAGTAAGCGGACAATACTTGAACCACCTGCAGGTAAAAAGAAGAAGAACAGATAAGAAAGAAGAACTGATAAAATGCTGGAATAAAAATGGATACAGCAGCTATGCAATGTTCTTAATTTATTTTATTGTTATACTTGTTCAGAATATTTTAAATTAGATATGTTGTTAATGTTGCTAAAGTAAAAAAGGAATTAAACAAAAGCTACTGCTAAAATACAGGCTTGAGTATGAACTACACTAAAACAAAAGTCGTAACAAACACAGCTGAAAATATCACGATCAGCGTAAACCAAGAAACAAGGAATATATATATATATATACAGGAGGTCATGTCTAATAAAAAAGTTCCTATAATGCATGGGTCAAAACTCTTTCTTTGTCGAGATACAGAGCATCAAATTTGGCAATTTTTTTAACTTTTTGATAATAACTTTTTTTAAAAATGCAGCAAAAATATGAAATTGGGTAAAGTTGTGTACTAGAACAAGAGCAATAAATTGAAATAAAAAAATTTTCGAAAAAATTAATTGGCCAATTTTTTGTAGAAAAAACTATTTTTTTGGTGTAAACTTTTATAAATGCCATAGTAAACGCAATGTTTTTTTTTTATATTTTTTGTCATTAAAAGCAAGTCTTTAGCGGGACATAATAATAAAATATTATTGATATTTTTTAAAAGAATAAGTAAGCAAAAATTAATTTTTTTTTTTAAATTAATATTTTTTATCAATTTTTGGAGGTTATTTTAACAGTCTGTATCTCCTCAACTTGTAATTTTATCAAAAAAAGGAATACCACACTTTTGAATCACAATAAGCTGAGTATTTAGCTGGCTGTGACAGATTTTTTTATGTGTAAAACCCTTTTTCCCCCACTCCTCTTACTTGAAAAAGCCTATATTTTAAAAACAGATAACACACATCTGAACCGAACCGAACCGAACTGAACCGACACTCATGTTATATAAACTTTTTTCTCGGAAATAACTTCTCTATCAGCTGCTGCACTATGGCCCCTACGTTATGGGACATCCTGTAAATATACATATATTTGGTTTTTCTTTTTTCTTTCAACAATATAATTTTATATTTTTAAGGTTTGTAGTTTTCTTGAGAATGTGGTTCGTTAATAAAATAGCAACATTTCATTTGCATTTTAGCAACGATTTAGGCTGTAAAACAAACAGCCTAGGCCAATATTTTCGAGAGAAAAAAAAATTAAAATAACAAAAAGTACCTGGTATTGGCCTGGGAAGCATTCGTTAAATTAAGCTAGGTACATATGAACAAATAAAAAATACCTTAAAACGAAAGTGTATAACCAACATATCGTTCCTGTACTCACCTATGGAGCCCAGACTTGGACATTTACAAAATCAAACATGGATAAAATAACAAAAGGCTAACGATGAATGAAAAGACAAATGTTACATGTAAAGCTCACAGATATAAGAAATAAAATAAAAGAACTTTGCCAGTCATAATATCAAACAAAAAGCTGATAGTTAAAACAAATGTATTGTATACTGGAGACCTTGGGAAAATAAAAGAAGTAGAAGAAGACTCCAAATGAGATATGAGAAATTTAAAGAAACATGCGGGAACTAGATGGATGAACACAGCGACAGACAGAGAAGAGTACTGTGCGAGGCCTATATCCAAAGATGGACAGAAGAAGCCTAAATAGAAGTCAGCGCCACCTACAATAAAGCTAAGCTTGTTGTTTCGGTATTATATAAAAAAGTTTGTAGAATTAAACTGCGCAGGTTTTAAATTAAAATTAAAAAATTAAAAAGCAAAAATTGCGCTCAATTCAGTGTTTAAGACTAACAATTTTCCATAATTTTCAAAGAATCCTAAAACCTTAAAAGTTAACCTTTTTGTAATACCACACGGTAAAAAAATTGTCTTGGATCAAAGCAAATTGCTTTAAACTAAAATAATTTCTGCTTTCCTATTCACCAAGAGAATATTTTCTTGAATTAACACAAAAAATGTCTTACCTCTGTATTTTAATGTAAAACAGAAATTGTTTTATTATAAATTGAATTAATTTAAGTCACCGTTTCCTATGGAATCAAAATATTTGATCATTCAAAACAAAACACTTTTGATTCTAATTCCGAAACGAATAATTTCCTTGACTTAAAATCTAATAATGAAAATTTCTATAGTTTTCTTTCTTGTTTAGGGTAAAAGGAAGCTTTTTCATATTAAGACAAAGCTAGATCTGCATTATTTTTTTTCAAGACAAATCTTTACTTGAAGTCAAAAATTACTCAAAACGAATTTTATACTTCACACAAAGGTGTGTGTGCTTAACCCGCGAGTGTCAGAAAGAGAAGGAAGAGTTGGTTTTGGTTGTTTCCCAACTTACATAAGGTAGCATCTCCAGACGTACGTTTCTGTATGTTTCACGTCATTAGTGGAGAACAGCACACCTAGGTAATCCAATTTTAACCAAAACCAACTCCTTCCTACATGAGTTACTCGCATCCGTGAAATACGAGTAAACTCTAAGGCGTGGCGCCATCTAGCGATCTGGCTCGAGCACTCGAAAGTTGAAGCACACTGGCATCGTCTTGTCTCTCAAATCAAAACAAACGGAGATTTGTTTTATTTTTTTCCAAGACATTTCTTTTGTTAAAGAACACTGCACCCGTTTACACAGGCCTTATGGGAAATTTTTCTCTTGGTATAATTGGCTATAACTTTAGTATATTATAGTAGGGTATGTAACTAAAAAAAATGTAAGTAAAGTTAAGTATTTCTATGTACAGTTTTGAGATTTAAACGGTCAAAGTTCGTTAAATGGTCGTTTTTGTGTATGTTCTAATAATAATAATTCTTACATCTTGACGAATAAAATACTTAGTAAAGGCCCAAAGACAAAGTCGTTTATAATTTTAAATTTCATTCTTTTCAACTCCTTAGGTAATATACGGGAGGTAGTCAAAAAATCAACTTTTTTTATATGAGCACTACTACCGAGTTTTCAAACTAGCACATTATATTTTGACATGAATTAATAGTTTTATAGCATATTGCAAGAAAAAAGTTAATTTTGTTTTTTGATTGGCTCTACTTTTATAATTATTAATTTTTTTATTGCAGATTTATTTTCCTAATTCTTCAGATGTTTTAAACCATTTTTCATACGACAAATAATATATGAATATGAATTTACTAAAAACACAGCACAACGAATATTTTAAATACCTAAAAGAAATGCTATGGACTTTGGTGTAGTTAAAGGGTCTATTAAAAAAAAATTCTTTCTTTTTGCTCCTAAATAATTTTTATCCTATTTCTGGAAATCGGCTCGGTCAATTTTAATCCAAATGTACTTGCTTACTTTTGTAACACAGGGTCATACTGGGAAAAAAAATATTTTTAGCTCACACTACTACTATACTATAGTAGTAGCTTGGGTACCAAATTTAATTAAAATCCGGCAAGCGGTTTTTGAGTTATGCGCGTTGGTCGTTACAGACCATCATACAGACAGAAAAACAGACAGACAGACGGTGCAATAAAAATGTTTCAAAATCATCTGAAACGCAAAAAATTAGGATAACCATAGCTCACACTACTATAGTATAGTAGTAGTGTGAGCTAAAAATATAAGCTAAAAATAAAAAAAATATATATATTTCTATAGACGTTCAAATCACAACACTATTTCCGTTTCGGACAGATTTATCTGCTTCACATCACGTTAATAACTAAGCGCGTAAACGCGTACTAAAACTTGTCCAAGACAAATATTAGGTTTTCTTACTTTAAGACAAATGCATTAGGTTGTTTTGGGGGGTCACCGCGCGGCATATTTTTCGTTGTAATTAGAGAAAATTTATATTGGGTTGTTTTGCGAAAAAACTCAATTTTCAAGATTCTATTTTTCTTAAAGGTAGACAGAGTGTCGTAGCTTTGATAAAAACTAATTTCTGTTTTATATTAAGACAATTTGCTTTGCTACAAAATGGAGTATACTGAAACAAAACAATTAAAGAAGAAAAATAAAGTCTCATTTCAAGATTAAACACTGCGTTAAACTAAAAAGAAATATTTTAATTCAAAACAAATTGTTTTAGGGTAAAACAATTTCTTCAAGAAAATAACGTGTTTTCATTGTAGAATTTTTTTTTACCGTGCATGAGGACTTGTTGAAAATGGGTCCCTCGTAGATTCAGAAATGTCCTTTAACTGGCACTTGCACTTTTCGGATCAGTCTCAATTTTAGTGAACTTTATAGGCATACTCGAGGGTAAATTAATGCAAAATTTCAGTTGATAGGTTAATTTCCTGGACACTTATCTCCGATCGCGGAAGCAGCGTTTAACATTAGCGTGTATCACAGAGAAAAAAAGAAGTTCTACAGTTAGGAAAAGTAGTTTTCTTGAAAAAATTATCTTGACCCAAAAGCTAAATTCTCGGAACAAAATGTTTTCTTTTCATCTAAGCAAACCGCTTGTTTTGGGAAAAAAGAATAATTGTCTTGGTAAATTGTTTTGGTTTAAAACAAACTGCTTTTAGCGAAGAAAAAGTGGTTTTCAAGCTAGATATAAAATGTCTTACTAATATCTTCTTAACAAAAATAAAGCTTTACTTTGCCTAAAGACTTTTAATTTTTTAACGCAAAATATCCGGGCGATTTATTTCAATGGAAAGTTAATTTATTTTAACTTAAGAAAATGAAAATAGAAAATTCTTAAAACAAAAAGAAAATCCGGGAGTTATTCTCGAATTAATATTATCTTGAACGCTTTAAATAATACGGAAACAATGTGCTTTAAATCAAAATAACAATAATAATAATTTCCTGCACTAAAGAATACAGGCGCATTAAGTTTTTAAAACAAGACAAGGGTATCAATAGTTTCGTTCCATCAAAGCGTGGGACGGTTATAAAACGGTACGAAAAATCCTGTTTGCGTTCGAGGTCGACGTTGTACTCATAGATAAAGGATTTTTGCTGCGGTTCAGTCAGCTTTTATTAGATAGGCAACTCCGGCTGTTTGCCAGATCGTTAACTCTGTGGCGCCGACTACTGAGCTTAGTGACAAACTAAAAGTTGAGGCGGGAAATTTGAATCGCCTTTTATAATAAATTTTCTTTAATTTTAAAGTTTTTTTTTGAAATTTTTAATCAGTCAATATTTTATAAAGACATACACTGTCTTTATAAGATATAAACAGATTGAAAATGATATATAAAGTGCAATAAATAAAACATTTTTTAAATGAGTTTTTATTATTATAATATATATATATATATATATATATATATATTGACTGATTAAAAATATTATATATATATATATATATATATATATATATAGCTACAAATTAACAACTAACTATTGATGAAATAATACATAGTCTAATTGATTGGTAAAATAAAATATAATGAAAAACCAAACACTATCTAGTATATTTAAATTTGCTTTTAACTTTTCTGGTGAGTGATGAAAGAATCATACTTAAATTAACAGCTTGACAAAAATCTGATGTGATTTAAAAGTACCTCCTCGCCTTGGTTGTAAGTTGTGTAGGGTATGTTTCAAAGCAGTATATACATAGCTTATCAGTGGTCGCACATATCATCCAAAAGCTGAAAACAATATAAAAAATCAACTAGTTAATCATAGGTACTAGATTATGGTAAGATAAAGATTTAAAATTAAGGAATAAATTTATTCAAAATACATTACGCTGCAGGGTAATCTCTCGTTTACCCATCAATTAAGCACAAATTTAGTGTTAATTTTGTATGTGTCTCCCTTTTACTTAATATCAAAAGAAAGAGATAGATATAAAATTAACACTAAATTTGTGCTTAATTGTTGGGCAAATAAGGCACCTAGCAGGCATTGGAAACCTGTATTCAGAGTTCCGTAAAGTAAGCGATAAGAAGTTAAAAAGTCACTACCAATACAAATTTTATCAAATGCCAATCTAACCTCAAATGAGAAAATAAGAAAACTTACCTTAAAATTTCTCGGAAAACTATGTATTTTATACTCGTCTGAACTTTAAACACTTCACCCAGAAAAGCAACTAGAAATTCTTATTCTTTTATATTTAAAAATTGCAAAAGTTACAAATTTAACAAAATTTAATTTTAATGCGTCACAGCAGCAAAGATTACCTACATAAGCCAAAAAGATAGATTTAAAATGAACCCGAAATAAAATGGGGTGGAAGAGGTTTTGCTACCTGAAAAAAAGGGGGACGAAAAATCCAAACCACAGATAATTCTCAAAAAAAATAGAATAAGGAACAAAAGGGCGACCGCACCGCCTCTTTTGAGCTTAGTGAGAAATTTAACCTAACGACCTGTCAAATTGCATTGAGTTTCCTAGGCATGGTTGTACTGTTCTCGGACAGTCAGTTTTCCGTTCCATCAAGCAACATAAACTGGTTTCGGACTCTTCTGAAATACAAGGATTGCAGACAGGCGCAGTAGAACGCGCGGAAAAATTGTATGTAAAACACACACATTTCTAGTTTACATCACCTGATATAAAAATATACCATAAAATTACATTAAATTTACATTTGTCTAAGAAAATTAAAAAAACAGTAAATAACCCAAAAAATTAAAATTTTTGTCAAAATAAATTGTAAGTATACAAATAGTTTTTAAATTTCCAAAAAAAAATTGTGCAACATCTTGATTGTTGATTTCTTTGCAAGAGCCTCTTAATTTTTATTACTACGGGACTGCGGAATGCTGTAGGTATACCACATGGAAAAAAGCTATACTGACCATATGGTATAGCCTGCTTAGAAAAAGAAAAACTAGTTTAGAGAGTGATAGAGGTGTTGATTTTCGTTACTTTTGAGTAGTCGTTACTAATCGTAACTCGACTTCTAAGAAATCATTTTATATATTCGTTACTATCGTTACTTCGATTACTTTAACAGTATTCAATTCAATCATTCAATTAGTGCAAAATTCTCGGACTGTCATTAATTCGAAGGTCATTTACTTGTAGGTATATTTTTGTTTGATATTATGGAAATATTCAATTGAAATTTTCAAAATGTGGGCCAAAATTAAAAAAATAAAGGTAGGAATTACATAAGAACTGTCTTGTGTACAACTCTGTTTTAAAAATCTAATGCCTTACATAAATCTAAAAATAAATAAAAATAGAGGCAAATACTAAAATAATCGAAGGAATCAAAGTAATCAAAGTAACGAAAGTAATTATTTAATTTTCGGATCGGTATTCGTTACTCCGTTATTTCTAGCAGGTGATTGGATAGGAATAGAAACATAAGGGTTTACCCTGATCGCAGCAAATCTCGAGGACCTGTGAACTAAAAGTTAAAAGAAGAAGGGTAACACCGGATGTGAAACTTTACACCAGATTTGGCGGAAGAACAAACAACTTCGCTTTAAAGCATCAACATCAAGGTTTTTTAAAGCTTTTGTTAAGGTAGGCTTTTGTGCCTGTGTATAGATAAGGTTAGGATCAGGATGAGGAATTTTACTTGAAAAATTTACTCTTATTTAAAACAACTAAAACTCATTTATTTTAAAAATTCATATTAGCATATAAACTTAGCATAAAAATAATAATGGTAAAGGGCTCTCGAGATTAAGTTCTTCTGCTCTTTAGAATAAATTAATAATAAAATTGTAAAATGTAAATGATTTTATAAAAATTTTAACTCGTATATAAATAAAGAAATTGAAATTGAAATTAACGCCAGATCTTCATCATCCGAGTCTTGAGTCACTATTTATATCTTTTAAGATGACCATCGAAACTTTGTTTACCACACTGTAAAGCATTTAACAAAAAAAAACAACAAAAAAGATATAAAATTACACAGCTAAAAAAAAACACAAAAAACAGCTGATTTTGACGTAATTGACATACATCGAAGATTGCTCACCGACTCTCAGGGTCGGTGAGCATTGATGCCATCAATTGGTGCCTTGGTGAAATTCATCAGATAATTTACGAACCCGATGGATTTCAACGAATTGCACTGATTAATTTAAAAACTTGATTGTTGTCATCGATGAGCTCATCGATGCCTTTACGAACTCGCCCTATCTAATAGTCACTTATTGGAATAAAACCTGACCTTTTTATAAAATCGACCGTATTGTGACAGAATTGCATATAAAAAGCAGCTGCTTTCTTTCAAAATCCGGCCTTTGTGTATTTAAGAACCGGATTTATTAGTGTCTGTATTTATTAAATTAAAGTTAGCGACTTTATTTTTAAATTGGACTTTGGTATGTCAATTTTGAGAGGTTAGCTCTCAGTTTTCTATGCAAATCTGTCAGAATAAAGTCGACTCTAAAATAAAGTCCCTAATTTCTTTAACAAGGCGGTGTCGTCTTGACATATTTACATTCCCTACGTTATGGGAATATAAATATATCCAAATATCTTGACTTAATCGCCTTGCTAAAAAAAAGTGAGTGCATGTTTAAATAAAAATCCTTATTTTGGAATTACATTGTCATTATCTCATTTATAAACTACGTTTCGACTCAATGTAGATCAGTAGATCTTGGATTATCTTGACTACTACCTAAAGACAATCAGAGCTAGAATGGTCGAAACCTTGTGTATAAAATTAAATAATGACAATGGAAGTCCGAAAATGATTTTTATTTTAAACAAATCAATTAAAGCCGGTAAATCTCAAATAAAAGAGACCATGTTTTGTTTAAAAAGTCAGGTTATGTTTTTATTTACTTTTGTTTTTTTAAACTTTTTTTTCTGTTTTACTCAGTTTGAATCATTATAATTAGTTTTTGTGCTGTTATGAACTGTGGCAGCAGGGGAGATCTTGGAAATCTTAGTTTTGATGGAATGCCAAGTATTTTGACTTTAAAAAATCATCCTGATTTAAATGAACTAGGTATCAGCTCAAAGAAGGGAAAAGAAAGAGGATCAGTACTCTATTAACTGACTTAACAGAGGAAAAATTTAAATATTCGAAAGTTTTTTTTCAGGTTTGTTTTGGATAAATATGTAACTGCTATTTTGGCAACATTTTCTATTGGGATCTTTTTTTGTGCTTGAGTGGACCTTTTGCAGTTGTGTTAAACTGTACGAAATATTTCACTATGATTTTTTTACTATTCTAGGCAAGCAACTTTCAAAACTAGAATACAGCAATGATCCTGACTGGGTCCCTCCTGAATGGATTATTGTTTCAAAACAGTTGAAAATTTTAAAAAATGATGTTGAAAAAAAAAGGGTCCAGACAAAAAAGAAACCGAAAACGATATGAGGTTAAAGTGTGGGTAATGCGCTGAACCAAATTTGTACACCATCCTACTGTAGGATTCCTACAGAACTCTTAAATAAACTCTTGGTAGTGTAGCGTCCTGTATAGTGTCCAGTGGAGTCCTGTATCATCAAAGTTTCTTTTTC
Source organism: Aspidapion aeneum (assembly GCA_963576565.1). Lineage (NCBI taxonomy): Eukaryota > Metazoa > Arthropoda > Insecta > Coleoptera > Brentidae > Aspidapion > Aspidapion aeneum. The sequence continues at coordinate 68,098,144 of OY755040.1, read as the reverse complement.
TTTAATAAATATTTATTTTACAGAACTCAAAACAGTAGAACAAACTGGTAAATTTGACTCCCTAACTCAAACCTCTTTTTATCTTAAATTATTTTGATGCAAATTTTCCTTTATTTCCATGCTTTTTAACACCTGAAACTGGAATTTTTCTATAACTTGTACACCATAAAATTTGTATAGCATCCTACCGGACCTATTACAGCTTATTACCAAAAATTTTTTTTTATGGCATTAAAAAATAGATGACAAGAAAAGTTATCTTTGTTGACTTTGATGACCACAAGAAAAACAAATAAGTTCCCTCAGATTTTTTTTTAATTTCTCTTAAAAAAACTAGTCCTGATGGGTCCTGTCATATGCCCAATTGTAGAGTAGAGTATATATTTATTTGCATAAACTTTTAGATACATAATTGAGCGAATATTGTTACAAAAAAACAGTAATAAAAGTAATAGTAACAGGGAATATTGGGTCCCGTCATGTCCTCTCTGGCCCTGTTGTAAAATTTGAACAGTACTGTTGTGAGCTGATGAGCCTTGAGTTTGACTGTACTTAAGCCCTGTGTATTATAGTTCATGGAAAAACATATCGTGATGTACGGTGTGTGAGGCCAATGACAAGGAAAAACTGTATTTTAATTTTGCAAGTTTTTTTTATATAATGTTTACTTATATATTGTTTTAATAAACATATTTTGTAAAGTACTTATTAGAAGTTTGCTTGACCAACCTCGGGATTCATTGGTCAAAAAACTTCATATTCAATGAAAACTAACATTCTCATGACCTCCTCCGCTGCCACAAAAATATCTAAAAAAATATGTGGTTTGGGGGGGGGTCCGGGCCCCGAGCCCCCCGCTTCCTTGGTGCGCCCATGTAATAATTCAAAATAAGTAAAAAAACTAGAAAAAAAGGTAAAAAAAACAAAATAAACAAAAACATAACCTATTTTTTTGAAGAAAACATGGTCCCTTTTATTTCGGATTTACTCGCTTTAGTTTAATATTTTTAAGAAAAACGCATTTTTCCCATATGCACAAAGGATCCGTTCTTAAAACTGAATTATTTTTGAGACAAAAGCTCTTGTCGTTTTCGTAAAATTTACGTTTTTCTTAAAATTACGGCTTATGGGAAATCGGTTTGTTTGTCCTATAAAAGACATCTTGGATTTGATCATATGTTTTGTTAGACAGCCCTATAGCCGGACATTTGCACAGTACATGTCTGACTGTTTCGTCTTCCTCCATACAGAGTCTACATTCAGTCTCTTCTGTAAGTCCCATTCTGTGCATGGGTACTCTCAGTCGAGAGTGAACCGTAAAAAGGCCAGTCATCGTATCTCCTGTCTGCTATGTCCAATGATGTTCCTGGCTCTCTTTCTACAAGGTCTTTTACTGAACTCTTTAGAGTAAGTCAGTTATGGTTTATTTATCCAGTATTGTTGGAACCATTCATTTTAATATGGTTGAATTAGCAGCATTGTATGATATCCCCATGGCTGGTTCGGGACCGAAAAATTCGGCGGATGTCGCTTCCCTCGCTGCATGGTCTGCGGCCTCATTTCCCTCATTGTTTGTTTTCTGTAAACATAACCTAAAACTTACCTAAGACGTTGGAATACGCTTGTCCTCCAAATTCGTGACGACTACCGTGCTGGAGTGCGATTAGGCCAGCAAGCACGATTAGAAATGCAGCTTTACTTGTAGTAGTTCCAAGATAAGATTGAATTAAATTAGTTAACTATGGATAAACATCCATTTAACTTCGTCAATCTAAAATGTGACATACTTCTTCAAAAGCCTTTTCTAAATCTGTGTTAACAACATCTACTTGAATCTTTCTGTTTCAGCCTTATGAAGGTATTGTGAGAAAATTTTTGGATTTGTGTAGGTGGATCTTTTACTTTTCTCTTTTTCAATAAGCCAATCTTCGGACTGAACCGAGGGAGTCAACGCCTATATACAATCAGAATTTACTAGAGAACTAAAAGAATAACATTGAAGGAAATACTTATTTTTCTCGGATTTAGAAAGCATTGCTCCATGTAGGTTGTTCCAATTCAATTCTTTACTTAATAAAACACGAGTGCGCCAGACAAAATATATGAAGGTATGTATATGAATTAAGTTTGCGAGGCAAAGAAAGAAAATGCCGTATATACAATGAAAAAGTAGCTAGCCAAAGCGTAGGGAACTGGCTATCATTTTCATGTACTTTTTAATTGTATACCTTACCTCTCGCCCTTGCGAGTTATCGATTAAAGAATTTCAATGGTACACGGAGTACAATACCCACATTATTTGATCTGTATTCTATCACACTTTGGCACAATTTTAAGTTTGTTTGCCAGCGGCCATTGAACAACTGATCGTGACATTATAAAGGGCCAGTAGAGCGCTCTATTCACGGTCTAGGACAACTGGGCGCCGCCAACTCGGCGCCGCCAACTGGGCGCCGCCAACTCGGCGCCGCCAACTCGGCGCCGCCAACTGGGCGCCGGGCCAACTCGGCGCCGCCAACTGGGCGCCGGCCAACTCGGCGCCGGACTAAAAATTTGTTTTTGATAAAATGTGTAGATGAAAAATAAAATATTTTATTTATATAAAAACATCTTTAAAAAATCCTTTACTAACTAACTAACTATCTATCAAATCTTGTGAAGCGTTTTTAACACACTTCCCATTATCCGATTTGGATGAAATTTGGTACACACGTAGTGGTCCCATGACAATACAACATTAAGAAAAAAATATCCTACCACCCCTACCCCCACCCCTTCTATAGAAAAATGTGTTTTTGACACACTTCCCGTTATCCGATTTGGATAAAATTTGGTATACACATAGTGGTCCGATAATAATACAACAATAAGAAAAAAAAATTCTCCCACCCCTACCCCCACCCCCTTCCATAGAAAAATTTGTTTTTGACACACATCCCGTTATCCGATTTGGATGAAATTTGGTATACATATAGTGATCCGATGACAATACAATATTAAGAAAAAAAATATCCTCCCACCTCTACCCCCACCCCCTTTAATAGAAAAATGAGTTTTTGACACACTTCCCATTATCCGATTTGGATGAAATTTGGTATTCACATAGTGGTCCAATGACAATACAACAATAAAAAATATATATCCTCCCACCCCTACCCCCACCCCCTTCCATAGAAAATGCGTTTTTGACACCCTTCCCATTATCCGATTTGGATGAAATTTGGTATACACATAGTGGTCCGATGATAATACAACATTTAAAAAAAATATCCTCCCACCCCTACCCCCACCCCCTTCCATAGAAAATGCGTTTTTGACACCTTTCCCATTATCCGATTTGGATGAAATTTGGTATACATATAGTGATTTGATGAACCCCCTTTAATAGAAAAATGAGTTTTTGACACACTTCCCATTATCCGATTTGGATGAAATTTGGTATTCACATAGTGGTCCAATGACAATATAATATTGAAAAAAAAATCCTACCACTCCTACCCCCACCCTCATCTATAGAAAAATGCGTTTTTGACACACTTCTCATTATCCGATTTGGATGAAATTTGGTATACATATAGTGAGCCGATGACAATACAATATTAAGAAAAAAATATCCTCCCACCTCTACCCCCACCTCCTTTCATAGAAAAATGAGTTTTTAACACACTTCCCGTTATCCGATTTGGATAAAATTTGGTATACACATAGTGGTCCGATGATAATACAACATTTAAAAAAAATATCCTCACACCCCTACCCCCACCCCCTTCCATAGAAAATGCGTTTTTGACACCCTTCCCATTATCCGATTTGGATGAAATTTGGTATACATATAGTGATCCGATGACAATACAATATTAAGAAAAAAAATATCCTCCCACCTCTACCCCCACCCCCTTTAATAGAAAAATGAGTTTTTGACACACTTCCCATTATCCGATTTGGATGAAATTTGGTATTCACATAGTGGTCCAATGACAATATAATATTGAAAAAAAAATCCTACCACTCCTACCCCCACCCTCATCTATAGAAAAATGCGTTTTTGACACACTTCTCATTATCCGATTTGGATGAAATTTGGTATACATATAGTGATCCGATGACAATACAATATTATGAAAAACATATCCTTCCACCTCTACCCCCACCTCCTTTCATAGAAAAATGAGTTTTTAACACATTTCCCGTTATCCGATTTGGATAAAATTTGGTATACACATAGTGGTCCGATGATAATACAACATTTAAAAAAAATATCCTCACACCCCTACCCCCACCCCCTTCCATAGAAAATGCGTTTTTGACACCCTTCCCATTATCCGATTTGGATCAAATTTGGTATACATATAGTGATCCGATGACAATACAATATTATGAAAAACATATCCTCCCACCTCTACCCCCACCTCCTTTCATTGAAAACTGAGTTTTTAACACACTTCCCATTATCCGATTTGGATGAAATGTGGTATTCACATAGTGCTCCGATGATAATACAACATTTTAAAAAATATCCTCTTACCCCTACCCCCACCCCTCTTCCATAGAAAATGCGTTTTTGACACCCTTCCCATTATCCGATTTGGATGAAATTTGGTATACATATAGTAGTCCGATAACAATACAATATTGAAAAAAAATCCTACCACTCCTACCCCCACCCTCATCTATAGAAAAATGCGTTTTTGATATACTTCCCATTATCCGATTTGGATGAAGTTTGGTATACATATAGTGATCCGATGACAATACAATATTAAGAAAAAATATCCTCCCACCTCTACCCCCACCCCCTTTCATAGAAAAATGAGTTTTTGACACACTTCCCATTATCCGATTTAGATAATTTTTTTTAAAAAGAGTAAAAAATCATGTTCAGCGACGTTAAACACCACAAAGTTCTAAATTTATTATAAATCGATCCCTAAGCACTGCAATCTTTCAAGTTTGAGACAAGTCGGTTAGTAAATAAAAAATCTGCCGTTTTTGATCCGCCATTTTGATTTTTTTAAGTTTGAGTAAAAAATTTTGTTAAATGACTTCAAACAATGTAATATTTCAAGTTTGAGACAAATCGGTTAGTAAATAAGAAAATCCGCCATTTTTGATCCGCCATTTTGATTTTTTTAAGTTTGAGTAAAAAATTTTGTTAAATGACCTCAAGCAATGTAATATTTCAAGTTTGGGACAAATCGGTTAGTAAATAAGAAAATCCGCCATTTTGATTTTTTTAAGTTTGAGTAAAAAATTTTCGTAAATGACCTGAAGCATTTTGATTTTTCGATCCGCCATTGTTGTAATAAAAAACGTAAATTGTAGTATTACCAGGTTACCAAACACTAGAACTGCCACGATTCAACAGTCGACTTAATGGATTTAACTTTACTTAACAAAAACAGATTTCAAATAAATTAGTAAAAAAATTTCTTTTAAGTCACAAGCTTTCATAAAATGCACTAAAAATGAACATTCTAATATTATCATAATAATAAAAGCGATGGCCGACTGATGGAAATTTTGAGGATGTTAGCACGATAAGATATCCGTATCAATTAAATATTACTATTTGCAAGAATCAATCTAGCAGAAAAATGCAGAGGTAAATAAATAAAGAAGAGTTTATTCTGGATTATAATGAAATCGCTGATCGTAAGTTGTTTGGAAACTCATTTTTCTATTGGGGGAAGGAGAGGGTGGGGGTAGAGGTAGAAATATATTTTTTGTTTGAGCTGTATTGCCATCGGACCTTTATGCATATATCAAATTTTGTAAAAGTTATTTGAAGTGAAGTGTGTCAAAAACGCATTTTTTATGGAAGGGGGTGGGGGGTAGGGGTGAGAGGACATTTTTTCATTATTGTTGTATTGTTATCGGACCACTATATGTATACCAAATTTCATCCAAATCGGATAATGGTAAGTGTGTCAAAAACGCATTTTTCTATAGATGAGGGTGGGGGTAGGAGTGGTAGGATTTTTTTTTTCAATGTTGTATTGTCATTGGACCACTATATGTATACCAAATTTCATCCAAATCGGATAATGGGAAGGGTGTCAAAAACGCATTTTCCATGGAAGGGGGTGGGGGTAGGGGCGGGAGGATATTCTTTTTAATGTTGTATTGTCATCGGACCACTATGTGAATACCAAATTTCATCCAAATCGGATAATGGGAAGTGTGTAAAAAACTCATTTTTCTATGAAAGGGGGTGGGGGTAGAGGTGGGAGGATATTTTTTTATTAATATTATATTGTCATCGGATCACGATATGTATACCAAATTTCATCCAAATCGGATAACGGGATGTGTGTCAAAAACAAATTTTTCTAGGGAAGGGGGTGGGGGTAGGGGTGGGAGGATATTTTTTTTTATTGTTGTATTATCATCGGACCACTATGTGTATACCAAATTTTATCGAAATCGGATAACGGGAAGTGTGTCAAAAACACATTTTTCTATAGAAGGGGTGGGGGTAGGGGTGATTTTTTTCTTAATGTTGTATTGTCATCAGACCACTATGTGAATACCAAGTTTCATCCAAATCGGATAATGGGAAGTGTGTCAAAAACTCATTTTTCTATGAAAGGGGGTGGGGGTAGAGGTGGGAGGATATTTTTTTATTATATATGTATACCAAATTTCATCCAAATCGGATAACGGGATGTGTGTCAAAAACAAATTTTTCTATGGAAGGAGGTGGGGGTAGGGGTGGGAGGATATTTTTTTCTTATTGTTGTATTATTATCGGACCACTATGTGTATACCAAATTTTATCCAAATCGGATAACGGGAAGTGTGTCAAAAACACATTTTTCTATAGAAGGGGTGGGGGTAGGGGTGGGAGGATATTTTTTCTTATTGTTGTATTATCATCGGACCACTATGTGTATACCAAATTTTATCCAAATCGGATAACGGGAAGTGTGTCAAAAACACATTTTTCTATAGAAAAGGTGGGGGTAGGGGTTGTTTGGATTTTTTTTGTTAATGTTGTATTATCATGGGACCACTACGTGTGTACCAAATTTCATCCAAATCATATAATGGGAAGTGTGTCAAAAACGCTTCACAAGATTTGATAGATAGTTAGTTAGACAGAACATCTGAAGCTAAATAAAAGCTTGTAAAAAATTGCGTAGGATTTTTTAAAGATGTTTTTATATAAATAATATATTTTATTTTTCATCTACACAATTTGTCAAAAAAAATTTTTTTAGTCCGGCGCCGAGTTGGCCAGCGCCCAGTTGGCGGCGCCGAGTTGGCCCGGCGCCCAGTTGGCCCGGCGCCCAGTTGGCGGCGCCCAGTTGGCGGCGCCCAGTTGGCGGCGCCGAGTTGGCGGCGCCCAGTTGTCCCATTCCGCTCTATTCAAGGTATAAACTGAGGGTGGCGGCTCGTTATATAGTAGAGTTGTTTTGCCATATGTATGTCACTTTGAGTGGTGGGTTTGTGTACGTGCAGACGACAATGGCGCTAATTACGTGTAACTTACACCTACGTTCTCTGCAATAAAACAAAATTATTGTTTAGGGAGTTTTAGACATGACATCATTAAGAGTGACTGAGTTGCTTTATTATAGCACAGAATTAGAAGCATTCAACTATTATTTAATTGAAACAACGCGAAGACGTGTTGGCCAGAGACAAGGCAATAAAATTGCCAAAAAATACCTATAAAATAAATGTAGTAGCCGTTTCGCTACAGTAATGTCAACATTAACCTCTGTGCAAAAATCCAACAGCCACGAAGAACATGTAATGGGAGAGAAAAGGTCGCCAAGACTAACCCAAGAATATGGTCAAATTTACACCCATTTGTTACAACATTTGTAATGTTATTTTGGTCGCAAAAAACGTAATCTCTACACGGATTTCTTAACCTTAATATGAATTGCTGACAAATATCGTAAAAAAAACATGTTTGACGTTCTGGATCCTATTTCAGTTGGCAGCACTCTTTTTTTTTGTGTTTGCATCACTGAAATAGAAGCAGCGCGTCGTTTTTTGACAAGTGATATATCTACGTTTTAGACACTCAAGTTTTCGAAGTCCAATCACCGCGGCGCGGCCTCACCTTAGCTTTCGCCACTACACATCCAACCTACCGCTGAGCATCACCGTGGTATGTGTCATTCATATGGTACTTTTGGGAGGTTACTATTTTGCTTTTTTTTCAACTGTAAATTTTAGAGTTTTAACACAAATACTAAATTGCAGCAGCCAGCCGAAAGCTCAACAATTTCTTACCCAATGTTAACTAGTTGAAGTCTGGGGTACCAGAATCAGTGTTGGCAACAAAAATTGGATCCACAACGTCAAACGCATGGTGTAGTGATTTGTTTTAATAAGCGTATATATTGTCGTATCTCCTATTTATTTTTGAATAAACACTGTAAACACTGACATGGAACTGACAAGAAATATTGTATTTTATTGTTTTCAAGCGGTGGCAGGTCCTACTGGACCTCTGTGCACCTAGATCTTTATGGGCTCATTGTGCCCACGTACCTATTGAGTTTTATTACAAATTTCGCAATAATATTGGCCGTTTAGGTTTAGTAAAAGATGAAACAAGTTTAAGTTTTATTGCGCAATATTTTCTTATTGAGTCGTATATAGTTGTTATTGGGCAATATTGTTAGTTTTTAGAGGTCCGAAAGTATTGACGTTTATAGGCTGTCAATATTATTGTACAATAAATATTGATCGTTTGAGTTGAAGGGGTCATTCAATAATGTTGCACAAAAAAAGATATTGTGCAATATTATTGTAAGTTTAGGGACCGCCTAAGGTGGCATATTTTGTATGTAACCCAGTACATAGAAAAACTCTGTAAACTAAAACAAAAAATGATTTATGCTTAACACTTTGGCTCAAAGATATACCACTAAAAGCCCAAATTACTCTTGTTATAGTAGAGACTGTCACAAATAACAATGATTACACAAATAGATATGCAACCCAACAAACTTAATAACAGCAGCGGACAGAAGGCGCTGCCGTGTCATCATTGGAATTACATGAATATACAACAGAGCCATCTGTCTGCCGCTATTATTAAGTTTGTTGGGTTGCATATCTATTTGTGTAATCATTGCCAATAACCAACCCTAATCCCTTGATGGCATTTTGATAGATCCACGGTTCCGGGATTAGAGCTACATCGATTTTGCTCTGTGTTAGAAGCAATGTCAGGTGTATGACAAGAAATAACAAGAAACAGACATCAATTTTATGGCAGTGGTACAAAATAGCGCAGGTCAAAATAGCGCAGTTCAAAATCGCGCAGGTTATAATAACGCGGCCAAAATAGCCTATGGGCAAAATAGCGTATGGCTTTAATAGCGTATAACCACAATAGCGCATAGCCAAAATAGCGCAGATCAAAATAGGGCAGGACAAAAAATTGCAGGCTAAAATAGCGATTGCCCAAAATAGAGCATGGCCAAAATAACGCGGGTCAAAATAGCGCAGGTCAAAATAGCGATTGCCCAAAATCGCGCATGGCCAAATTAGCGCACTGCCAAAATAGATAGCAACTAATAAGCAAACAGGATATCTCATTCTGGAACGGAACCGAACGGAACCAACATATTAAAAAAAAACTTCTGACTTGTTTCCCGGGATCCTAGAGGATGTGAAATTGAACCAATCCGAACCAATGAAAACCAAATCGAACCAATATATTTTTTCAAAAAAAATTTCCCTGGCTTCTTCCGCGGGATCCTAGAGTGTAAATCGGAACCAAAGTTTTTTTTTAACTATGCTGGTACGGTTCAGTTCGGTTTGGTTCGCTTTGGTTCTTTTTGGTTTGGTTCGGTTCGGATTCACACAACAATAGCGCATGGCCAAACTATTTAAAAAATTAATGTTAACCTTTTAATAAAATTGTGCACGTGTACACTGCACGATAAGTCAGGTGACGTCTAAAAATAATAATTTCATTTCATATTTCGTATCCGTTACATTGTCACTTATAAACTTTCCGTAGACGGCCCAGCGTTCCTTTGAGTCACGTAGATTTAACGTTAAAATGTACGTAATAAAGTTTTATTTTCACCAACACAAAATTTTTTGTCTTATCATTTTTAATAATCAAGCGTTTAATATTTAATAGATATACATTCAAATTTTCTATTTTTATTCAACCTTTTGTTAATCTGCATTTTTGATTTTGAATGAGAGAATTTTAAAGCACGTTGACAAAATTCAACAAGGTGTTGTGTACTTGGTAAGTAAGGTTTAGATATATTAGAATACTTTCACCAAAACAATCGACCATCAGTTTAATTGTCGCTAACTTGTCTAAAAAATTAACATGTAAAATATAGCGGACAACTGACACTGACTTACACTGTTTTTATTCGACATTTTCTAGTGACGTTTGGAGGTTTAAATATGGCTACCATATTTTAGTATTTTTATTTATTAATAACCTTTGTGTGGAAATAATGTATTTTTTACAACGAAAAAAGATGACCCATATCGCAATTTCTATAAATAATAAAAACCATTGCATTTACGAGAAAAATAAGTTAAGCCTCCGACCAAAATGTAGACTTGTAAACCTAGAATTGTAGCACTTAGCACTGTAGACCTTTTAGTAAATACTGGTGAAAATGTTCATAATTTAAAATGTTTTTTCTGTAAATAAAACCTCCAATTTTATATAGTTTTTATTAAATCTTTAAAGAGCCCGATACTACGATTTGGGAACCCGCTGGTACGATTTAGGCAACCAGTTTCCCAAATCGTACCGTTTGCAACCCCTTACAAAAACTTTTGTTTCTCCAAAGTTTAATAAAATACTATATTTTAAAAATTGCTTGTGTGGGTCCAAAGGACTGATCTATCGTTCTGAATTTAAAAAAAATTAATTAGTTATTACTTTTTAAATAAAAAAATAAAAACCACAGAGTGGTACGATTTAGGCAACCCTACCCTAATTTATATTTATACCAAGGTATTTGATTTTTCTTATTTTGTGAGTTCATTCATCGGCAGTTACATTTAAGGCAACATTATTTGTCATTGTTAACTGATTTCAAAAGTACATGGCAAAGACCTGCCATGTAAGCTTGCTTTAGCAGTACACCTTGACGTGACATCAATTACTTTGGCTTCAACTTTGTAATTGATTTTATGTGGAAATCCTGGAACACGAGTATTTTTGGGTGTGTTGAACTACCACTTTTTTAGACAGAAGCATAGCACCTATGCTGTCTGTATTTTATATGAAAAAAGACCATCTTTTTTTTTCTAAAATCGTATTATCTCTCGGCTTCGTATACAGTAATTCTTTCTTACACCCATGCTATTCAAACAGAAACACCAACAAACAATCGTTACTAAAGTGAGATTTAAGCGGCTGGGTTTAATACATAACCATCATGAATATAGTCTGCACGCATTCCCCAATAAAAACTGATACCAAAAACCGCTTTAGGCTGGAGGTTCAAAGCATTACTCATTACTTAAAACCTACTTTTAGGATTAGAGGGAGGGAAAGGAATCGTTTGTTTTGAATTAGCGTAAATAAAATGAACACACGATCCCAACAACCAGAATTGCAAGACTTTTTAGGTGATAATGTTGATAGTAAAAACTGTTATACGAAACGTTACTTTCAATATACAGTTCGTTGATTTTTGAACTGTAGTATATAAACAATCAGGATTATCAAAACTGACCGGCCAAGATTTACTACCTTGTTGACTTCACAATTCAAAGCCTGAACCAAACCTCAAAATGTGTCGGTTTTTGACAAATTTCATTAAAAAAATATTGTTTCTGTAGTGTAATTTTGTTTTAAATTTAGGGACCTTTTAGACGCCCTCCTTTAGCTAATTTTATTCTTTATAAATGCAACATAAAATGACAGATGTCACGTAATATTTAGAAGCCCAATTTTGAAATTTTTCAGACACAATTTTTTATTCTTTATTTTTTATTTATTTGTCAAAAGCCTGTTTTGGGTTCTGTAGGCAAAATTAATTAAAATGATCCGTAAACAACTAGGGAAAAACTGAAAAACCAATACCATTAAAAAACCGCCAGGAAAATTAGGCAGTGGCGCACCCAGGAATACGTCTTGTGGGGACGAGGCCTTTGGGGGGCCGAGGCCTTGGGGGGAGCGAGTTTTATGCTATTTTATCTTTTCATTCATGAAATATGTGAAAATACCTAAAAAAATCTTAGGCTTGCCCCCCCTGGGTGTGCTCATGGATTAGGTCTGTATTTAAGATAAGATAAGATAAGATAAGACAAGATACATTTATTTCCTTTAAGACAATTTAGAAATTGTATAGGACACGTCAACATTTTTACAATCTCTTTTAAAACTATTTATACTATCAAAATCTTTAATTTTCTTTGGTAAACTGTTATACATTTTAACACTTAAATAATTTGGACTTTTTTTAGTTATTTCAAGCCGAAACGATTTCCTTTTTAACGTGTATTTACACTATCGACACATTCGTTAGACATAAATTAATTCTTATTACTAAAAACATAGTTCAAATACAAAGAGGCCAGGCAGCGTTAAAATGCCTAATCTTTGAAAATGTGCTCTACATGAGTCGGTTCGGTTCATATATTTACTTGTGTACTTCTTCTTATTGATATGCACTTCACAGAGCATTGATGACTTTTAGTTAGTTTGTGAACACTGTTGCCAGACAACACATACCTACCAGTTTATATAAACAATAATTTTCTCTTGAAATATTTATCTGGTATCAAAAATATTTTAAATTTACTTTACATTTTGTCATTACGTTATAAGCGCGGCAACACTGTCTTTAAATAAAGGAACTAGTAACCCGCGTTATTCGAACACAAGTAAGGTCAAACACTATCCTTTGTTAAAGGTTCAAACCAGGGAAACTGCGCATGCCTTAAATAAAAGATAAAGAAAAATGGGACATGCAAAACGTCATTAATAACACGGGCGAGTTCGTAAAGGCATCGATGAACTCATCGATGACAACAATCAAGTTTTTAAATTAATCAGTGCAATTCGTTGAAATCCATCGGGTTCGTAAATTATCTAATGAATTTCACCAAGGCACCAATTGATGGCATCAATGCTCACCGACCCTGAGAGTCGGTGAGCAATCTTCGATGAATGTCAATTACGTCAAAATCAGCTGTTTTTTGTGTTTTTTTTTTCGGCTGTGTAATTTTATATCTTTTTTGTTGTTTTTTCTGTTAAATGCTCCACAGTGTGGTAAACAATGTTTCGATGGTTATCTTAAAAGATATAAATAGTGACTCAAGACTCGGATGATGAAGATCTGGCGTTAATTTCAATTTCTTTATTTATATACGAGTTAAAATTGTTATAAAATCATTTACATTTTACAAACTTATTATTAATTTATTCTAAAAAGCAGAAGAACTTAATCTCGAGAGCCCTTTACCATTATTATTTTATGCTAAGTTTATATGCTAATATGAATTGTTAAAATAAATGAGTTTTAGTTGTTTTAAATTAGAGTAAATTTTTCAAGTAAAATTCCTCATCCTAATCCTACCTAATCTATACAAAGGCACAAAAGCCTACCTTAACAAAAGCTTAAAAAAAACTTTAAATAACATTAAAACACTTATAAAATATGAAAAAACAAATCCAGTTTTTATTTTGTTTTTAAAATTTCGATATCATCAGACCGCGGCATACCAGGATTGAGGGTTACGTTGAAAATGTTGTTTCCATGTATTAATGCAGAGAATCTTTTAGAAAATAAATCAAAATCGAAAAAAGCGAGGTTTAGATATCTGATTTATCGCGTTTTTTTTTATTTTCTGGTTTTCATCGGACTCACCGAATGAAAATGTCAAATGAACGTCAAACGTCATATGTCAAAAAACCGATGTAATCGGTGAGCAAAATTAGATTACATTACAAACTCGCCCCACGTTTGGATTTTATAAAATAGTTTGACATAACCAAATAAAGAAATGCTAAATTTTAAACTTTTTAACCTTCTATTTACCTTTTATCCTCACAAAAGTTTAACTATTTGACAAAAAATTCACGAAAACTATAGTGTCATTTTAAAAATATAACAAAACGTGTATCCTCCTATAAGACCGAATATAAAAATAGGTCTAAGAATATCAGGTTAGTTTTAAAGGGCGATGCCTGTATTTTTTTGATGGCTTTGATTTATTATTCAATGTTTATAAAAAATAACTTTTATAATAAAAAAATCACTAATCGCCCATTTCAAGTACACTCATCGTAGAGCTAGTTTGTCCATTCCCCTTTCAAAGATTTATAGGTACTAAACCTTTTATTGCTCATTTCTTCTCTTATCTTGTATAATATTTGATTTGCAACTGACGAGGCAATCTCTTGCACTCGCTTTTATGATAATACCATACACACTCGACAAAAGGAGCATTCAACAATCTGCGGGGCGTGTAGTGGCTGAACGTGCCTTCCTATCTCGTAATTTCGCACCATAGTCTAAATGATCTAAAAACAGTGGGTTATCTTTAATCAAATAGGATAGATGCAATTTCAGGACTAGTAAAACGAGTAAAAAATTAAAGATAGATCTTTTGGAGGTTTTGATGCTTACATAGTTTTTGAAAAAAGTGCATGAAGTAATTATAATAATAACTTTCCTTCAGGATGAAACAAGGATTTCGTAACCTCAAAATGGCTAGCTAACATATTATATCGCTGAAAATCCTAAAAATCACTGTAGCATGTGTTTGACGTTCTGGTCCCATTTCTGTTGGCAGAACTGTGTTTTTTTGGGTTTGCGCTGTTTTCCTCACTAAAATAAAAGCTTGTTTTTTACAAGTTTGACTTACGTCCTACGATTTTGCACCAATGTTTTCCCGACTATTTTTTATAACTTAGGGCAACCTCTGGTAACCTAAAAAGCACATTGGTGGAAAGGTGATTTAAATAATAATTACTATACTGGATTCAATAAAAACTTTAAACTTTTTTCGGGATTGCCGGCTAGTTTTAAGATATGACAGATATATCTGTAAATGTAGGGTAAATCAAATTTCCCTAGCATTTCTTAAAAAATATTTAAAAAAGTAACTGATTTATTTACATTATTTAAAGAAATAGCAAGTTATTTACACACAGTTTTTATTATTTTTAAGTCAAATTATGAAAAAAGAAATATAAAAATTGAAGTATTGGCAAACGCGAAAAATGTTTAAATAAGTTAGTTTAGTTCAGTTTGCCAGTGTGACATGTTTTAAACTCACCCCCAATCAAGAAACTTCAAAACTGGTCTTGTATACCGGGAGTGATGCTTTTGTTTATCATACAGGTCTGTCTTTCAATAAAGAAGTTTTTTTTAAACCTGTGTTCCATATTTTACGATAGCTATTTCATCAACTTTCTTATGGGCTAGAAACTTGAAATTTGGTAGGATTATGACATTCTGGTGATAATACAATATAACATATTTTTTATTACAAAAAAATCCAAATAAGGGATCTTTTTATTTATAAACAGATCTGCCTTAATTCTAAAATATCGCTGTGCATAAAGTATATAAAATATAAAATGGCAAATTTATATGTATGAAATTCTAAACTACAATGTGTATAAAATTCCAAAATTATGTTTTTTTTATATTTATAAACCCATTTGCCTTAAATGTGATATATAATATATAATGTTTACAAACAAGTTTCGTGGCTAATCGGGCAAAAGGGAGTTTTTTTTGCCTGAGAGCTTAACCTTACGGGGGTCCAAGATCTAATGGACACCTAATAAATGTTGACAGTTAACCGTTTCATCCTTATGGGACTTCTCAGAACACTGCTGGTCAATGTGACAAATCTTGCGAAGTTAATTAGACGGTTTTGTCTATAATCAAATGTAAATACTGAGAAAACTATCGCAAGAAGCGCCATCTACCGAGATACAAGAGAAACAAAAACAAAAGCAGGCGAAACACTGCTATACAATATCGATCAATGAAAAGATCGAATGCAAATAAAAGAAAACAAACTATAGTCCGTGACCTACGACAGCTCTTTGTCTTTCAGGCCGGATTAACGCATATTGCATTTTTACCCGTCATCAAGACAGTGAGCGTCAATCAACGGAATTTTTAAGCCAAATAATACTAACAAACGTGGAATTTCATACCCGTGAATTTAAAAATCAAACAAGTTTCGTGGCTAATCGGGCAAAAATGAGTTTTTTTGTTTCTCTCATATTTTTCCGTGGGTAGCCTGAAAGCTTAACCTCACGGGGGTCCTAATGGACACCTAATAAGTGTTGACAGTTAACCGTTTCGTCCTTATGGGACTCCTCAGAACACTGCTGGTCAATGTGAAACTTGTTTGATTTTTAAATTCACGGTTACGAAATTCCACGTTTATAATGTTTACTTAGAATGGAAGAATTTTCCATGTAAAACCGATATGTATCAAATTCAAACATTGCTGATAATGATTTTCAAAAATCAACATGGTGGATCCAAAATCACGAACTTTTTTATTTATAAACCAATTTGTCTCAAACCTAAAACTTCACGTGGCTTAATTCATTTGATAAGTACAATTAAATACTCAGTCCTAAAAAACTCGAAGTGGTGGTTTCAAAATGGTCAACTCTCCCATTTATGAACCGATGTGTATGGAACTGCTATCAAATTTGTTAGGTAAGGCTTTTTAAGGTTTAACCAACAACTAGACTTATAAGAAAACAAACCTAAATTTGCACAAATAAAACCGTAGGGCGCATAAAAACGACTGTTTAATAAATAAAAATGATTTCAAGTGAAAACTCACTACTCCAAAGACGTACATGTCATTTTCGTTTTTTCCCAACGATTCCTAGTGATTCTCGGTTAATTGCAGGTGCTTCCCAGTGATTTTCTGATGATTCACAGCAATTTTCTTGCGATTCCCAGAAAAATGTACAGTAATTACAATCCTTAAATGCTTTCAAGCCCAACCACAGTAAAGATTTCAAATGCGCTCCACATTTTCATTTTTAGCCCATTTTTTAAATAAAATAGTTTATAGGAAGCATGAATACACAAAATGCATCCTTAAAAATATCCTAGTCAAAGAACCCAATTAATTGTTTACTTAAATACAAAATAAATTAACTAAGGTTGTGTTTGATCCCATAAAAGGGGGATTTTTTCTTAATAGGATTTGAAAGTCTGCAGAAAATCAGGGGGGGACCCGGCCCCCACAAGCCTAAGATTTTTTTAGATATTTTTCACTTCATGAATAAAAGCAAAAAATACCATAAAATCACACATCATCGGATCTCGGGCCCCCCAAGATAATTTCCTGGGTGCCCAACTAGATGCCGTACAGAAATTTGAAAGATCTAGAGGGGTATTCAAAATAATAAGCAAAAACTAAAAATTTCTTATAGTTATTAATACATATTTATTTGTTTAAAATTTTGCAATTTGCTGTAGATTGTTTTAATTTCGATATAGAATCTGTTTATAGGCTGAGTATGAGAGACATACATTATCATTGTTTTTTTACAACCATTGAAGGAGCAAAAGTAAAAAATAATATTCGCCTTCATATACGCGAAGTATGTAATATAATATTAAAAAAACTAAGTAAGGACCTGTGTTCAGTTTTGCCATACCATTATTCGATAAAAACAAAATTACCAAACTGACATAAAGCAAATTTCCGTTGACAGCTAAATAAGGGTCAAGATGATGTCAAGTGTACATACAAATTCTTGAAATGAGTATATACATGGGCGCACCCACCCAGGCGGGTCCGGGTCCCCCCCCCAAGCCTTAGATTTTGTAATATATTTGCTACATACGTGATGATAAAACACGAAAAATACCTTAAAATTTGCCATGAGGAGGCTTCGGGCCCCCCAACCCCAAGCAGCGGTGTAGTTGCGAAAAGAATGGTCGCAGCAAGCTTTGTGAGGGCGCCCTTTGTAGCTGTCGGCCTCCCCACACAAGATGACCTTTTTTTTTTTTTGTTTTTTTTTTTTGGTCATTTTTGAGAGGCGCTCTTTTTAGCTGTCGGGCCCCCCCAAGACACATTCCTGGGTGCGCCACTGGTACATATAAAACTACTTAACCATTTTTCGCTTCAAATTACAGCTTTCGTCAAACATCTAAAAAACTTCATTATATCATAATTACTATCTAGTCGCTTGGTGACCTCCGTTATTTTTGCGTTTAAATGCAAGTTTAGCGCCGGTACACACACGCGTTTTTCTGCAGCGTTACCGTAATTGCGGTCAGTTATATTATGAAATAAATGGCGCGATTCACACAGTTGAGCGGCAAACGCGCGTTCGTCTTGCGTGCATTCTTCAGAAAAACGCGGTAACGCTGCGTTACCGCGCTGCAAAAAAACGCGTGTGTGTATCGGCGCTTAATGTCAGAGGCTGAAAGCCCTTGCTTCAAGGAACACAATTCGACTTATTGGACATCTGCCAAACTCATGCCAAATACAAGATTAAAAATTTTTTTAAAACTTCATAACTTTGTCATTTGTAAACCAATTTTTTACATTTTTGACTGGAACTGTAATTTTAAGAAAAAAATGGTTTGGTAGTTTTTTGTAGAAATTTAAATTTCCTATTCACCGATGTGCCCTTTTCATTCCTAGAGGTTGCCCTAAGGTATAAATCATTCCTAGAGGTTGCCCTAAGGTATAAAAAAATTTAACATTATATAGACTACAAAAAATAAAAATTTAGCTCACGTTATTTAAAATGGTAGAGCCTTTTACTTTTTTCCACTTTTGAAACTAATACTAATAAAATTTTGGTGTCTAGGGGTACCCTCAGGTCAATTTCGTAGTTTTTTTTTTTAACATAACTCAAAAACTTTTTAACTTATCATAATCATTATGTCAAAACACATCTTTTTGTATCTAGTGATTTTTTTTGAGAAATCAGTTTATCTTTAATACCCAAACAACACGAGAAAAAACATCATTTCTTTTGAGACACAGAAACATTAAAAATGTAATTGGTTAATATAAAATATAACAGTCGGTTAAGAAACAAAAAAGTTATAAATTTTCCAAAATTCTTCTGTTTTTCATGTTTGTGCCGCTATATTGTATTTAGCATGAGTTTGACAGATGTCCAGTAAGTGGAATTGTGTTCCCAAAGGTAAAGGCTTTCAACCCCTGGGGCTTTATTCCGTAAATGCTCCCCTGGGAGTACATTTTCTCTTTAATTCATCGTTACCATTGGTCAGTTTATAGTGTATGACTTTAAACTGACGCGGAAGGGATCATTTTCAAGAGAACATTTGACATAACCTGCACTCCTGCTTTGCAATAGGATAACTTTGAAGTGAGATTTATTATTGAAAATATTCAAAAAGGTCAATACTATCAAATTTATGTTATATAACTGATATTGACAATGGTAACCGTGAATTTAAGTAAACATTTACCTTCTAGGGAGCATTTAAAGAATAAACCCCCAGGGGATTTATTCTGTAAGTGCTCCCCTGGGAGTGAATTTTCTCTTGAATTCACCGTTACCATTGGTCAGTTTATAGCGTCTGACTTTAGACTGACGCGGAAGAGATAATTTTCGAGAGAACATTTGACATAACTGCTCTCTAGGAGAATTTTAAAGGGAGATTTGTTACTGAAAACATTCACAAAAAATGTCATTACTATCAACATTTGATATAACTATGATCATCACTATCAAATTTATGTCGTATGTCTGATATTGACCAATGGTAACCGTGAATTTAAGAGAACATTTACACCCTAGAGAGCATTTAAAGAATAAACCCCCAGAAGTCAACTTTCCCTTAACACGAAAACTGCATGAAGGCCTCTAAGCGAATAGAGTAGTAGGCAAACTAGCAAGAGGTAAAAAAATGTGCCTACATACAAGTGGCTCATTCTGAATGTAAATCGGTCCTTATTATTGCGGTTACATCGGCCATAGAACCGAGTCTGCATGCCAATTAGGATAGTCTGTCCAAGGTTGAAATGGTAGAAATGTTATTGAAGATTATCCTTATGTCTCTAAAATTAGGGAAAGGTCTGGAACAGGTGTTTACTGGAAAATCATAAGAGCTTACTTTAACTTTGTCCTAGGTAAATACAGTTTATCGCGAATAATTTATACTCTCTTCTATCTTGAGAGCAATTAATAAAAAAGTTTATTTTAAATTGAATCACACTATCAATTATAAATTAGACGTCGAAATAAGTAACATTAGAGACCCTGTATGTATAACATATTTTTAGTAAAAATATAACATACATACAGGGTCTCTAAGTAACGTTTGATAGCGTTTAGAAATGACATAAGCACTAGAGAAGCTATGTTTGGCGTGGTTTTTGACTCATATAGCAAAATTAAAATTATAGTAGGTAGATCTTTATTGACATCAAGCAGCTGGAGGAGAAATAATACATTCTGGGTGTTTTATTCAATATTATTAAACACGGAAATCTCAGGATTATGTACTGAAAAGGAATCTTAACAAAATTAAGTGTATGATTATAAGAAAAAATCCAAACGTTGTCATTTGAAATCTGTTTATCGATAGCACACAAATAAAAAGAGGTTGCAGTAAAAATATTTAGGTTTGCCGATAAACGAAAGTGTAGATCAATCTCAGGAAATGATAGTTTGGAATTTTTATAGTAAATATAATGAAATCTCAAATTCTTAAGGTAAAAAAAACGTCATTGATATGTGCAAAAAAACTAGCATTCTAATAATGTCCATGTTAAAAAAAAATATACATGCTCGCAGAACAGAATGGTAAGTTTTGTGCAGAATTTTCAGATACTTCAAGCACAGTCCTTGAAATTATACTTTAAGTACCTACAAGTGCGTACAGTACTTGAAGTACATCTACAATCCGATAATTGTACTTGTGACTTGAAGTACTTTTAACAATGTACTTGGGAATGTACTTGATTATGTCAAGTAAAGTACTTCAAGTAGATTATAAGTACTTCAAGTTCATTTAAAGTACTTGAAGTACATTTGAAGTACTTTAAGTACATTCGAAGTACTTCAAGTACATTAAAAGTACTTCAAGTACAATAACATTTTCTTGAAGTACAATATGGTAACCTCTGGGTTGCCACCTGTCTAGTTTTTTATTAACTTGGAAGGGAAGTCCGGTATTTTTGCAACCTTGATATAGGTACGTCTTAATTAATCGCACAAAAAATCGTAATATTAGATACAAACTTATCAAAAGAAAAATGGCTATAAGCCTAATTATTTGCAAGCACCTTCATTATTTCGTGGAACGTGAAATTCAAATTCAGTGTAAGAAACCACTAGAGCACAGTCATGCCATCTATTGAGGGATGTCGGTAGTACGGTAGTGCAGGTATATTGCACTTGCGGATGGATTTTTGGGGATCCACCTCACCTTTCAGCAGACGTTATTTCTACGTTTGATTGAGGTTGGTTTAAAGAACCCGAAAATTTATTTAGTCTTAGACTACATACACCTCAAATAATTTCTTGGATATTTACGTTTAAACAAGTTTTAAGCAGTTTTGTGGGCTATTATGAAAATTGTATTTATATTAGTGATTTAGAAATTATTGACAATAAGAACAGTGCCCCAAATGCACTACTAAAAAAGAAATAAGGCAAGAGAGGGTACGTCGATACCAGTTATACAAGATTTTTTTGTAGGTCTCATTTCTCTCTCAAGTCAAATATAGCTGGATTTACATAAATGTGATCTATTTGGAACAACCTTGCGTAATTTAAGAAAGAAAAACTTAATATATGTTTATATTTTTACCTTTTGAGGAGGTCCGATTTACCCCGGAACTCGGGGTAACTGGGATACCCCTAATGCAAAATTATAACACGTTAAAAACAATTTAATGCGACTGGGTCAATTTTGCAGCTTTTTGTCACTCACTCGTACAGGTATACAGTGCTCGACTTCGAAGGTTTAGCCTGTATGAAAAGTGTATAAAAAAGGATGAACTTATGCAAAGCAAGAAGTCAGTGAGAGACCGAAGACGCGCATATTCAGGAGCGGTTGCCGCTGTGACTCAAAATTCATTAATAGTTTTTTATTACTAAATAGGAGTAAGCACAGTAAGATTTCCACTTTTAAAAGACGAAGAAATAATCATTATTATTTATTTCGTTATTTTAGCTTTAATCAGGAAACATTACAACGAGAAAAATTCAATTTTTTAATAATTTTTTCTTAGACAATAACCTTGCTCTTTTATTAAAGAAGCACTTCGCGCCGTTCGATCTCCTCGCGCCAGCTCACGAAGTCAAGTTGCTAAAATAGTTCAGGCCCTACGGGGTCCGATACTGCATTTAATGATATAAGCAACACACTTGGTATGGATTGGCATAAGACTCGCCCGAACATTTTACGAAAGGGAACCCCCCCCACTCCTGGCAGGGGGGTGGTTTCCCCTTTTAAACCTGCTCTTTGATAGTTTTTTGCTAATAACTCGAAAACAATCAACTTTTTAAAAATTCTTCTGGAGATCATTTTTCAAGCGGATACAATTTCCTTTCCAACCATGTTCCCTAGTGCGCTCTGACAGCAGTGGTGCACATTCAATTAGCCTATGAAAAAAGGGGAAAATTTTTAAAATATTTTTTTAATCTATTTTTTGTGATATTTTTTATCCTTAACACTATTATTTTTGAAAAAAATATTTTTGTTTAAAAGCCCATGGTATACAGTTAAAGGTAGGCATGTTTATTTAAAAATAGCCGCCTTGAATTAAAAATAAATGTGTTTGTAGAAATCCTTAAATCAAACAAAAATTTGAATCATGCATTTTTGTAACTGAGTAAATAAAAATGAGAGTGAGTAAAAAATTATTTTTAGTTAGTAATACCTTAAAACTGACTTTTTCTAGTTAACCTTTTTCAAAGTGGTGATCCCCCCTCTCACCCCCCTCAAAAGTGCTCTCTTACAGTATTTTCCCAATTTTGCAAACTTTTAACTTGGAAAAAAACGACTAAGTAATAACTATTAAGGCTGATGAAAAGTCCTCTCTAACGATGTGTAACACGCCCCCCTTACATCAGTAGCGCACCTTTTATAGGCATTTAAATAAATTAGAGGTGTGGAATTTTTTTTTTTTTAATTTTCCTAAATTTTACTGTCCCACATATCTGGTTTTAAAACTTACTTTTAAAGCTGAAGAAATTTCCTTTCCAACGATGTATATCACTCTGCCCTCAAGGCAGCGGTAGATCCAGCATAGACGCACCAAAAATGGTCAAATTTGGTATACACTTGAATCTTCATTTAAGACAACTTTTTGGAACAGTATTAATACACACACTACGTTCAATGAGAGAAGCAACACAATTGGTATGAAAATACAGTATACTCCCCCAATAATATAACGAAAGGGATCCACCCGCCTACTCTTGGCGGGGGGGTGGTCCCCCCCCTTAAATACTATTTTCAAATTTTTTCTAATAAACCGAAAAATGTTAAAAAAACATTTAGGGTAGGGATAACGCCCCCCACCAAGAGTGGGCGGATGGTTCCCCGTCGTTATATTTTCGGGGGAGTATACTGTATATTCATACCAAGTGTGTTGCTTCTCTCGTTGAACGCAGTGTCTGTATTAAAACTGTTCTAACATGGTTGTCTTAAATGAAGATTCAAGTGTATACCAAATTTGACCATTTTTGGTGCGTCTATGCCAGATCTACCGCTGCCTTCAGGGGGGAGCGATATACATCGTTGGAAAGCAAATTTCTTCAGCTTTAAAAGTTTTAAAATCAGACATGTGGGACAGTAATATTTAAGAAAATTAAAAAGAAGAACAAGTTTTTTCCACATCTCTCATTTATTTAAATGCCTATAAAAGGTGCGCCACTGATGTAAGGGAGGCGTGATATACATCGTTAGAGAGGACTTTTTATCTGCCTCAATAATTGTTACTTAGTTATTTTTGCCAAGTTAAAAGTTTGCAAATAATTTAGAAAATACAGTATTTTAGAGAGTACAGAGCACTTTTGAGGGGGGTGAGAGGGGGGATGCCCCCACCCCCACTTTAAAGAAGGATAAGTGGAAAAAGTCAGTTTTAAGTTATTACTAATTTTTAATAATACCACAAATAGATTAAAAAAATATTTTAAAAATTTTCTCCCTTTTTCGTACGCTAATGAAATGTGCACCACTGCCGTTAACGGGTACTAAGGTACATCGTTGAAAAGGAAATTGTATCCGCTTACAAAATGATTTCTAGAATATTTTTGAAAAAGTTGACTGTTTTCGAGTTATTAGAAAAAA
Organism: Aspidapion aeneum; assembly: GCA_963576565.1. Classification (NCBI taxonomy): domain Eukaryota; kingdom Metazoa; phylum Arthropoda; class Insecta; order Coleoptera; family Brentidae; genus Aspidapion; species Aspidapion aeneum. The sequence goes on along the minus strand of OY755040.1, from coordinate 68,073,896 downwards.
ATATCAAAAAACATGTTTAAGGGGGGGGGACCACCCTCCCCTGTCAGGGGTGAGACGGTGGTTCCCTTTCATAAAAATTGCGGGCCAGTCTTATGTCTATCCATGCCTAGTGTGGTGCTTCTATCATTAAACGCAGCATATGGCTGGAATCTCGGATGTAGGGCCTTAGTACAATGAATAGAAGTTTTACCCTACAAAAGGTCCGGTAGTTCTGAATTTTGGATATGTTATTAAGGTCGAAAGGGTAGTTAAAAATCTGAGTTTTTGTCACCCCCACCTCTGTGCTTCCTCCGCCATCTTGAAAAAAACCATGAAAAATTGGCACTTTTTGTAGTTTTTTGCCTGTAACTTCGTTCCAGTACACTAAATCGCAAAAAGAGTTATATGAAACTTTTTAGAGGATATAATTATCTACAATTGGGTGATACTATGGTTGTTCTGCGAGCAGTAGTAACGGAGCTAGGTAATTTCCAAAAATGACTAAAATCACGTGCTTGGGCAAATTTTCAGATTTTTTCTAATTTAGACGGCATTCTAGGGTAAAAGTTCTAAGAAAATATCTTGTAGATAATTTTATCAGCTACAAAATCCATTCTTTAAATGTATTTTTAAATATTGTAATGGAGTGGGAGTAACTTTTAACTTTTTGCACAGGTTTTATTTGATTTTCTGAAAACCATACCCTTTATCAAAAAAATTGTTTTTTACTTCATTGTAGATAATAAAATTTCCCTTTAAACGTTGTGCAACATGGTAAAAGATATTTCATATTTACCGCTCCAGTGGTGTACTTAATTTAAAACAGTTTTTTTAAAATTCTTAAACCAATCCGACTTTCTTGTACAGCATTTTAAAGGAAATTTTATTTGCTACAATAATGTATAACACATTTTGTTCTATAAACCTTGGTTTAAAAAAAAATCGAATAAATCATGGAAAAAACATGGATATTTTTTGACTTTTTTAAATTACTTCAATTAACGGACGCCGCTGAAGAGTTTATAAATAGTTGACCCCCATCGAGTTGTACCTTTTTTAAAAGGAAATTTCATTGTCTACAATAAAATATATTACACATTTTTCTCTTAGAAGCGTATTTTTTGAGAAAATTTGAGAAAACTTAAATATGTTAGATTTTGGGGGCTCTGGGGGGGTTTTTGAAGAGGTGGTTAGTTTAAGGAGGTGTTCGACTCCTAAGCTCTCTTATCTTTTTGTACGTCACTAAATTTACACAAAAAAATAAAAATAAATAAAAAACGTGTCGTTTAAAGCACTAAATTTAAAAAAGTTATTATTTTCTAACTTACTTACTTTAAGTTAAAAGTTACTCCCACTCCATTACAATATTTAAAAATACATTTAAAGAATGGATTTTGTAGCAGATAAAATTCTCTGCAAGATATGTTTTTAGAACTTTTACCCTAGAACAAAGTATTTCGGAGCTTCTGCCGTCTAAAGTAGAAACTACTACTCGCAGAACAACCATGGTATCACCCAGTTGTAGATAATTATATCCTCTAAAAAGGGGGGACGAAAACTCAGATTTTTAACTACCCTCCTGAGCTTAACAACATATCCAAAATTCAGAACTACCGGACCATTTGTAGGGTAACCCTCCTATTTTGGCCTCTATTAATTGAACTATCTGAACTAAAAGCAGAAACGAGTATAATTTTATTCGTCTATGCTGTACACTTAATTACGGATTCGCAGTATTGATCATTAGTCATACAGTTCAAATGATATTTAAAAGATGGCGCAACAGTAATTAAAATCAAGGTGTTTTAAGTATTTTACGGTCTTTGGCCTACTCAGCCGTTAAGAGTAACGTCATTAGATCGCGAAAAGAAAACCATTTTCTTGAATTGCTAACTTGACAACAGCGCTAAACTACTCATCTCTCTTAGTGCCATTTATTTAAATAGCGATCTTACTTCAATTCACATATTTTTCAATGGCCAAACGATCGTTGATGAACCCTGTTATAAGGAATACATATTTACATACAATAATATTCCAAAAAATCAGGTTGAAAAGTTTGTAAACTTTTTTGACATGTTTTACATTTTTTTATATCTTTGATATTTTTTTACATTTGAAAATGTTTTTTTAAAAAAACTTTCTTTTAATCTTAATTTTTCGTAACTTTTAAGGGAAAAACATGTTTTTGCAAGACCTTTAAACTTTTTTTAACCAGCAGATTTTTCATATGAATTTTTCATATTTTTCAAAATAAAAAACAAACTAATTTTAGCAAGAAAATTATTTGATTTTCAGAATTTTAAAATTGCCCAAAAACATTTTTTTTTTAAATCAACAGATTTCGAAATAATAAAAATTTACGCCAAAAGCTAGAAAAGAAAATTAAACTTTCCCGCTTAATAATTTCCGAAAAAATTTTTTCAGTACGGTAATAAGCATTAATAGTAACAGTACAATGTATTTGCACTTCTGGATTTTCTCCATCTGATTTCAGGTAAACGAAAGGTCAGCAGCGTACATGTTGTCAAAAAAGAAATATATGAAAAATTTTGCGTACCTTTTATTTAAAAGAAACAGTACATAAATAACTTAACCCTATAATAGGTCAATACGAAGAGATGGTATATCATAAAAATTTATAAAACCAACTTTTTTCGCTCGGGAGAACGAGAGAAACGAGAATCTCTCAATGAGAGAGTGTCTTTCTCTCTCGTCTCATCTCGAGCTTTTATTCGAGAGAAAATATCTTTTTCGTCTCGTTGAGAGAAGGCGAGAAAAGACGAGAGCCGAGAATCTCTCGTCTCGGCGGCAGGTAATCTTTAAATTGGGGAGAAACGAGCAATCTCTGTCGAATAGACGCATCTGATTGGTATAATCGACATACAATTTCTCTCACGTTTGATAATTATTACATAATTTTCAATGGAAAATTTTTGTCCACATTTCTCTTGCTACAAACCTATAAACCAAAAAACCTATAACTGTTTTCCAAAACGTCAAAAATAAATGGTCGCCGTAAAAGTCCAAGAGGCATTAAAAGGACCCAACTGGCTTCTGTATAAACTAATAACCCGGGAATGACACCTAAACTTATTCCCCTATCGAACTAATTGGGTGATATTTAGATTTCCTTGCAAATCCAAGCAGTACGAATTACTTATAAAAAGGTATCAAGTAGTATGTGATTTGGAAATTATTGTTCAAACCATTTAAAAATACGACTTTTAGTTAAAGAAAATGGTGGAACAATTGTACTCGTACAAACGCATAAATCATCCCTTATGTTTATTACGTGATTTGGAGGCAGATCAATAAGGAGATAGGCTGCGTAACGACAGCTTCCAGAGTCAAATTTGACGTAATTTATTGTTTTAAGTCAAGTTTTATTAAACCTGCATTGGGATGTTTCAGCACCAGCACAAACTCTTTATTAATAAGCTCGGATCAAAACGCAATGCAATAATATGAAAGCTATTTTTGAAAACAAAATAATACACGGGCTACAAATACCACTTAAAAAATACCTCGTTTTAGATTGGTTTCCTATGCGAATATTTTTTCTAAATGAACATTAAACCTTTTGGTCAATTACAAATGTTTGCTGTAAAAATTTAAAATGTAATTTTCATAATTATAAACAACTGAAAGTGCTGACATTTTACAGAAAGTGGTATTTCTTTATTTCAACTTAAGTAATTAAACTAATTAAACTAAAAACATTAACTTCTCAAAAAAAAAAAACAGAAGATAATACAACTACATTTAAAAAAAAAATTATTTGTAAGATCTTTGGACCTGTGCAAAGAGAAGATGGTAATTGGTGGAAATGGATGAATTATGAATTAGAACAGTTAATAAATGGTGCAAACATCGTAAGATTTATCAAATGTAGAAGATTAGCTTGGTTGGGACATGAACAGAGAATGGATGAGACAAAAAAGTTTTTGAACTGGAGACATGTAGGAAGCAGAGTCTCAGGCAAGCTACGAAAAAGGTAGATAGAATAGAATAGAATATAGAATAGAATATCTTTATTAATCTAAAAAGACTACAAATTGTAATTTAGACATCGTCAAAGGATAGACATTTTTTTTAAAAAGCAAAAAAAAACGCCTACATAAAAACTTAAGTATATTTAGAAAAAATATTTAAACACATAAAAGTTACACGACTTTTAAAAATAGTCATCAATAGCATAAAGACATGTTTCTACTAAGAGCTGGTTTAACTGTTTTTTAAAAATCTTTAAATTCTGAATGCTCAATGGTTTTTTTAGACATAATATAGGTAAAAGAATTATGAAATAATGCCGTGGTATGATTTTCCAATTTTAAAAGATTTCAATTTTGTCTTCTTTAAAACTGTAATATGTTTTGTCTGAAAAACAAAATAGATTTAAAGACATACATAGAATAAAATGTTAATATTTTGTTGTTACCAAACAGTGGTCTACAAGAGTCAAAAGGTTTTATTCCAAAAATAAGCCTAATAATTTTTTTTGGCTTTAAAAATATTCTTTCCACATTGCTTGCATTTCCCCAAAATACTATGAGATTGTGGAATATACGAGTGCATAGTACACATGTAATAAATATAAAAAGCAGAATTTAGTTTTTAAACACCATATCGATTTGGTCCTGCCATCCCAGACCCGCATCAATCAGCAATCCCAAGAAGTTTATTTTAAGTACACATTCTACTTGGCTATTGTTCATTTTGAAAGCACTCACACTTATCAAACCACGACTACTGCGATGAACTGAATTAATACTGCCTTATTGGAATTAGCAACTAGTCGATTCTTTCTACACCAGTCCTGAAAAAGACTGCAAACTTGATTGGCCTTTTCATTGGCTTCTTCGAAAGTTTTAACTTTTACTGCCGCACTGACATCGTCAGCAAATAGCGCCAAGCATTCTATCTTTAGATAGAGGGGTAGGTAATTTATAAATATTTAAAAAAATGATTGGTCCCAGTATTGACTTCTGTGGTACTACATTGTCTATACAGAATCTGGAGATTGTTTCAGTAAATAACGTTTTGCCTCAACAACCGCTGCTGGGTCTAACCATTCCGGCCTCTCCCTATCTCTAACAGATTTTGTACCATTTTTTACTGAACAATAAAAATCTATTGCACTGAAAAAAAAAAACGATTTTATTATTAACAAATATTTGGTAAACCTGATTTTTGTTGTGCTCATTAAAAAATATTAAAAGCAAATATCATTAATTATGTCTCGGCCACAGAACACCAGTCTCGGCTCGGGCCTTGTCGCGCGAGATCGTGACGTTTCGGTTGACATTTTGTAGGGGCGAGCGGGGCTAGTTGAGCCACTTTTTACATAAATGTAAATAAAAGCATTGCTATATTACTTACAGTTTTACAATTATAATATGTTTAAGGCAAATATTGGTTTTTAAAACTATGCATTCAAACTTAGAAAATACTTTTTTCTAGCACCCTTGCAAGCGGTCCAACTAACCCCACCCACGGAGTAAGATGGGCCATACGATAGGGCAAGTTCGGCATGGTTGAATAATTAGGAACTGTATATATATGTAACATAAAATAACAGGAAATTCTTAGATTATTTCTATTGATAATAATAAAATACTAAACTTTAAATTTCTTAAAAAACAAACAATATAAAGTAACCTAATTCTTGCTCTAGTCTGATTCGGAATTACGGTTTTAGCAATGAACCTCTGTAGTGAAATAGCGCGTATCAAAATAGCGCGTATCAAAATAGCGCGTATCAAAATAGCGCATATCAAAATAGCGCGCTCATTTGAGCGCGTGTTCAAAATAGCGCGTATCAAAATAGCGCGTGATCAAAATAGCGCGTATCACAACGGCGCTTGATCAAAATAGCGCGTATCATAATGGCGCGTGTTCAAAATAGCGCGTATCAAAATAGCGCGTGTTTAAAATAGCGTGTGTTCAAAATAGCGCGTCTTAAAATAGCGCATCTAAAAATACCGCGTTTTGAAAGATCGCCAAAACAAACGTCGCTGTTACAAAATAGTTCGATTTCTAACATATTTAAAAAAAAAACTTTTTTCCCGGGATCCTATAGGGTGTAACCAAACCGAACCGAACCGAACCGATTCAAACAGCACCGAACTGAAATGAACTGAACCAAACCTAAATTTCCCCAAATTAGCTTCCCGATCCTTATTTTGGTAGGTTTCTATTCTGACCTGTGACTTGGTGACATTTTTTTTGGTGGAAAAAGGTCAGGGAGTTATTTGAAAAAATGTTTGGGGTTGGTTCGGTTCGGTTCCCTCCGGTTCGGTTCGGTTTGGTTACACACCCTCTAGGATCCCGGAAAAGAAGCCAGGGAAGTTTTTTTTTTTGAAAAAAATATGTTAGAAAGAGACCCTTTAGTCGAACTATATGAGTTGTGTTAAGTATAGCAAGCCATCGGTTTATTTAACGGTTAAGTAAGTATAACTTATCTGACCTTGCTCAAACTGTTTAGGTGAATATACCTAAGCAGACCTGATACGCGCTATGTTTTACACGCGCTATTTTTAATACGCGCTATTTTGATACGCGTTATTCTGATTACGCGCTATTTTGATACGCGCTATTTTGAACACGCGCTATTTGGATACGCGCTATTTTGAACACGCGCTATTCTGAAAACGCGCTGTTTTGATACGCGCTATTTCGTTACAGAGCCAATAAAAATAGGTCAAAATCTGTTCCTTGAAGATACACACATCACAGATTCTCACTGCGGACTAATGCATGAGCAACGGCGACTTTGCCACGTGGGTGGCGCTGGCAGCTGACGTATAATTGTCGAGTTAATAGGGGTTTCTCAACGTGCCCCTATGCCCAACGAGCCCGCTCTCCCCTACGTGTAACCCGCGGTCTAGACCGAACCGACCCGACGCCCTACGTAGCATTGTATTACAGACAGTCGCGTCGCAGATACTCATAGAGTAATTTCTCTGTAGACACTGTGCCCAAAAATCAAGGGGACGCCATGTTTTGAGAAGAACATTGACCAAACACACAGACCTAAATACGCGGGTATTTTTATGGCATCATAATGGTGTTTTGTTTGCAAGAGTCGAAGTGAACAAAAAGTCATCAGGAATAACGCTTTAAAGGTAAATATTTAAACGTAGAAATATAGCTTCAAGAAAAAGAAACGTATTTATTGTATAAACTTTTTGTTCTGTGGACACTGATTGCTTATAAACAAACAGTAAATAGGATTGATTTTTAATTAACTGATTTATGTGCTAATTGACGACAAGTATCCACAGGCGTAGGCTTTATTTGTTTTTAATATAAAATTCATATTCTTTTTTTTTTTGTTTCAGATTTCCGCTTAAAGATGGAAACAATCTGGCTTTGGTCGTCCACAATAACATAGTAAGTGTTATTTAATAATTTTTTTAGAATGCTTTATATTTGTATTTTGTGATTTTAATAATTTTAGATCAGGTAGGTATTCGTGGGTAGAGGACAGACCAAAAAGAAACTAAGGTACCTTTGGCAACGTTTCGGATTTAATTATTCCTTTTTCAAGCCCTAAAAACAACGAACAGGTTCTATAGTTTTACATGGAAAAGAAATGTAACAAAATCTAATAACATTTTTTTGTCTTGAATTTTTTTTTAATGTTTATATGTTCAACCTAGGATTATTCTCTATTATCTATCTATAGTCCAAAGTAAACTTACTCAGATAGAAATGTTTCTTGGGTCCATAAGTACAGCGAACCGGGGTGAGTGTTGATCGAAGAACATTTTACTTTAAAATTTTATAAACAAATGAATTGTTATTATTATAAAAATATCAGGTTAAAATTTAATACCATCTAAATGACAATAATCTTTAACCTGTCAAATCTAACAAAACATAAAAATAAAAATAAACAAAATACTACACTTATGGTACCAATAAACACGTAAGGTTAAAACTATCATTCATAAAATCCTTTTGCTAAAAAAACAAAAATTTACTACCCACGAATACCTACCTGATTCTATAATAGGACACAAAATGCACACAAATAATTTTAAATTTGATGTCATTGGAATCATGGCTTCAATTCTTTGAATTAATTATTAAAGATTTTTAAGCAAAGAGCCTTTAGTATGAAAATGTGAAGTTTAAACCTTTTAACTTAAAGCAAACATTTAATTCTCTGCACAGTGGCATATATAGAAAAAAACTCGGGGGGGGGGGGGGGGGGAGGCGAGACAGTTCCGGGGGGGGGCGAGACCTCATGAGGCAGTATTTTAGGCTATTTTATGTTTATATTCATAAAATATGTGGAAAATATCTAAAAAAACTTAACTTTAAAGGGGGGCCCAGGCCCCCCTTATATACGCCACTGGTTCTGTAATAAATTTACAAATATATAAAATGTATTTTCTTTTTCAGGTCAGCACTAACTTGAAGGTGGAGGAAGTAATTGAACAAAGGAGAAACATTTTTAAAAAACACGGGCTACCCATGCGGCCTTTTATAATGCTGGAGTCCCCGAACTTATAGTGAGGTAAAATCAGTTTATGTCAGATTTGACAAAATTTTGTGTGCATCTCACATGGAACAAACGTGTGTATATTTCATTAACCAACCTTTCCAAAAAAAAACAAAGATTACCAGCCACTATAAAAAAAATTTGATTCCACTTTTATAATAAATTTGTATTTTATAATATTTTTCATCAAAACAACTTGCTTTTTATTATTATTAAAATTCTTTTATTATTCTATACCTTATTCATTTCTATAGGGTTAATGGGAAAAAAGACACCAATTCTGATCACACAACTTAATTTCTTTTCGACGATCCATTTTCGTCTTCCTAAGGCTAAAGTCTGTAGCCTGAGGAAGACGAAGAAATACAGGTGTGTGATCAAAAGTGGTGTCCTTATTTCCATTAACCCTATAGAAATATACAGGGTGTTCATTTTAAAACTTCCCAACCAAGATTTCTCGAAAATGATTTTTTTTTTAGAAAAAGTAAAAACATGTCAAATAATTTATTAAGGAGGACACATTTTGGCTATCTTATAGTTTTTGTAGTACACACCCCCTGTTGCTGTTTTGAGGTTGGTAGAGCTGCGGGACTATAAGCGCTGGCCGTTTTATAAAATCTGGGTGCAAAAATCCTTAAAAGGACGATGTAAAAATATTAATTTTTCCGAGCCACACAAAGACAATATAGAGCATTGGCACTCACCTTTTCAGCTGTTTCCGTCGTCCAGAGGAGCTCCTCTCGCTGGCCCAGTCGTTGCAGTCGATCCACACTAGAATCACTTGTTTGTGTAATGGTTTAGTTTGATTTTCTAAGAATGTTATTGGATTTTTTGGTTAATAGAATTTATCACCATGCTGCGTGGTGATCTCGATAGAATACGACAGACGAATCTTTTTGGTTACGCCTTTTTGCGCAGATTCATTTTTCGTAGATGGCGCTGGCGTTTTGCTTGTGCCAATCAAAATTGAAATTGTGTGGGTTTTCCGAATACGGGAATTTGGCGCAAAATTTGAATTTAAATTAAAGTTGCACGAACATTTTCCGCCCACTTAAAACGAAGTTTTACATTGAGATTAATTGAATAAACAAATGGCTATATAAAAAAAAATATAAGTTAATTCAAAACCTTAAAGGGTAGGTTATTAAAATCCGTTTTAGGTTTATAGATCAAAAAGAAAAAAAAATGAAAAAAAAATATATATATTCTAGATAACGACACACGAAACAAAAGAAGTTGCTTGTGAGTTTAGTGCGCATCTAAAGGTAGTGGGCACAACTTGACCACGGGACGAGTGAAAAGTCCGTGTTGTGTTTTAACAGTAGCAACTCGAATGTGATTATCCCGACCAGGATGTACAGATACTATTCTACCCAGCAACCAGTGTAATGGCGGCCTAGTTTCATCCTTAATTAATACAAGCGTATCTAGCTTGATTTCAACCGAAGGGTCCGACCACTTAGAACGCTGTTGTAAAGTATTTAAGTACTCGAGTTTCCAACGCTTCCAGAAATCGGCATGAATTCGTTGGATAAGTTGCCAACGCTTAAGGGTATTAACTTTAAGGGTAGAAAGGTCAGGATCAGGACACGAATTAAGGGGTTCCATTGTGAGGGAATGACCCGGAGTCAAAGACGTAAGATCGTTTGGGTCAGAGCTTTGCTCACAAAGGGGTCGAGAATTGAGTAATGCCTCTATTTGGGCGAGGAGAGTATAGAGCTCTTCGAAGGTTAGTATCTGGTCACCGATGACCCGATACAAATGTGTTTTTATAGATTTGACTCCTGCTTCTGCTAGACCATTTAGGTGGGGCGCTCCCGGACTATTAAGACACCATTTGATTTTTAAGCTCTCAGAAGCTAATTTCGAAAGATTATGGAGCTCCTTAATAGCCCCAACAAAGTTTGAGCCTCTATCACTTGTGATTTGGACACAAGTGCCACGTCTAGCGACAAAGCGTCGTAAAGCAGCGATGCACGCCTCTGTGGTTAAATCCGAAACAAGCTCGATATGGATTGCCTTGACAGAAGTATCAACAAAGACTGCGATATATGATTTACCAACTTGTGCTCCACGACGTCTCTGACCTACAAAGGTTTTGATTGGGCCTGCATAGTCTAAGCAAACGTGTGAAAAACATTTTAATTGTGACGTTCTAAAAGAAGGTATATCCGACATGTACGGAGTATACGGTTTTGGTTTTAAGCGAAAGCAGGGAATACATTGCAATAAAACCCTCTGAATAGCTCGACGTGATGACATAATCCAAAACTTCTGACGAATTAAGTATTGGACTGTGTTTATTCCGGGATGTAAATTTTCGTTATGAGTTTGAATAATGATCAATTGGGTTAATCTATGCGATTTCGGCAATAATAAGGGATGTTTTGCCTCAAAGGAGAGTTGAGAATGCCGTAAGCGTCCGCCCACTCTAAGGAAACCCAATTCGTCCAAAAAGGGCGCGAGCTTGCGAAACGGCTTAGGTAATAGCTGAGTATTTTGAATTTTTAGAATGATATCCGAAAAACACTCTTCTTGGACCCTTTTAACTAAAACAAGTAGAGCCTTGTGTAGTTCAAAAGCGGAAAAAACGCCGGATAAAGGGTCAACTGAGGGTTTTCGACTGTGAATAAGTCTTAGAAAATGACAAATGATTTTTTGAATGGTATTTAAATTGGATATTTTATCGATTAATCTATCAAAAAAGTTTTGATTTTGAATTTCTGCCGTCAGCACCACTGAATTTTCCGGTTTTTCTTCTTTGAGAACCTCGTCTGGAACTCCCAAAGAACGTTCATTTATAAACCTTTGAATTTGCCACTCCGTAGTGGGCAAGGTAATCCATGGAGGGCCGTGAAACCAAAGAGGGTGATTTATTAAGTTATTGGGCGACAACCCTCTGCTAGCGCAGTCGGCAGGGTTCTCGAGTGAAGTAATGTGATACCATGGGACTTCGGGGATTGTTTCTTGAATACGACTTACGCGGTTTGCCACAAAGGTCTTCCACTTGTGAGGTGAAGATGTGACCCAATGAAGCGTGACCTGTGAGTCCGAGAACGCAAGAATTTCATCGATTACGAGTAATGATGAATAGGTGCGAATAACTAGTTCGAGTAAATCAGCTAATAGAGTAGCTCCAAGTAGTTCCAAACGTGGGATTGAAATAGTGTGTAAGGGAGCAACCCTTGACTTGCCCATGACTAGAGCAGTTTTGATAATTTTATTTGGTAATTCGACGCGAACGTATACGCAAGAAGCGTATCCTAGCTCGGATGCATCGCAGATCTAGCAATTGACATCGTTGAATATTATTCGAAAAAATATGTCTAGGTATACAAAGATTCGAAAGAGTGGTTAATTGATTATTGAATTGATTCCAAAGAGTTTTGATTGGATCGGGGGGTATTTCATCCCAATCAGTTTTCATGTTTAGGCCTTTCGAACCCTTAATCGAGGGGTTAAAAACCACCCGGAGTTTAGTCGTTGATTTGTCAAGACGAAGGACTCCGTGATGTGGTAAATAAGAACATAACTGAGGTCTAGGTTCGGATCTTGGAATTAAAGACATGTGCCCGTTTTTGAGATATTCTCTCATAAAATCCGAGTACATACTATAGAAATTTGAATTTTTTATTAAGCGAGATTCCAGAGACAAAAATTGACGATAGGCCACTGAATATGTGTCTCCTAGGTCAGGAGGGTCAATGTGACGAAAAGGCAAATTTACAGTAAATCGGCCCGAAATATCTCTAGTGGTAGTTTTTTGGAAAATCTCTTCACATCTTTTTTCTTCGGGTGAGAGAAACGTTTTTGACTTAATTGATTCTAGTTCCCAAAATCTGCGAATATTAAAGTCGAGAGACTGCTCACAGGAAGTAAAGTAAGAATTGACTTGAGGTGAAGTATTTATGTTTTGAGTTTGGCCCATCAAGACCCACCGAAAAACTGTCTTAAAAGCGGAGGGTAGGCCGTGAGGTCCTGGAATTCGTCCTGATTGGACGATTTCTGTGTAAAGTTGTGCACCTAAGAGTAAGTCAATTGGACCAGGGTTGTAAAATTGATTATCTGCAAGTTTTAGATTTGAAATATGACTCCAATTGGATGAATCTACCTGTATTGAGGGCATATTCGAACAGAGTTTCGGTAAAACGAAGACTTGAATAGAAAAAGTAGGCTCTTGTTGGCCTAGGGCTCGAATAGTGCAAGTAGAAATGCCGTTAGTGGCCGATGAAGATTGATTTAGTCCCAGAACAGGGATCGAAATTTTGTTTCTTGGCAAGCCTAACCTGTTAAGACAAGCTTCGCTTATCAGGTTAGCTTGGCTACCGCTGTCCAGAAGTGCTCAGACAGGTTGGTAGTTACCCCGACTATCCAGTACCTCTAATTTTATAGTCGCTAGAAGCACTGTCGTCCGGGGCGTCACGGTGGATAACGAAGAGTATTGATTTGTAGATGTATTTGGATTCGAATTGATTTGAATTGAATTTGAACTGGGTTGAACAAAACTAGGGTTCTGTTGGCTAAGACTTGAATTTGAATTCTGATACGATAAGTTTGTGCCTGTGCTAGGCACGGCCACTTGATTTGAATTAAAACTCTGATTTAAGTTCGAATTTTGATTTGAATTTTGGCTTGAATTAACAAAGGATTGACTTGAATTCTGACGGATTGAATCTGTCATTTGCGATAGATGAATAAGACTATGGTGCCTATGTCGACATACCCTGCAGTTGTAGGTACTACTGCAGTCCATTACTTGATGATTTGAACGTAAACAGTTGATACATAACGATTGTTGTTTTACATAAGTAAAACGATCTGAAGGAGATTTGGAAATAAAAACACCACACTGCGAGAGTGGATGAAAAGAATTATTGCATAATTTGCACTTATAGGGTTGTTGGTTTTGTCGAAATTGAATATTGGATTGTTTATTTGCTACTTGTGAGTGCGTATGCGCTAAAAAATTTGATGGAGGGCTTGATTTGTACTGATTATTTGAATAAGAATTATATTTTTGGTTACTAGAATTCGAATAATTTGGTTTTTGCTGTTTTGAAGTCGAAGGTTGCATTTGCGTATTTTGGGGAGATAGCTGTACTGTTTCAAGAGCACGGCATTGGTTAATAAGAAACTGAATTAGATTTTGATATGTTGGAATCTCGGTAGTACTATACTTTAATTCGAAAGCGGATCTTGTGGTTTGATCGATTTTTGATAATAAAATTGAAAATAAACAAAAACACCACGACGTTACTGGAAATTCAAGATTTTCGAGCGCCGCAATATTCTCGGAAAAGGTATCTACCAAGACTCTAAGATCCTTTGCTGACTGGTTTCCCTTTAAAGAATTTGCATAGTAGATTGAGTTCCAGTAGGTACTGGCTAAAAGTCTTTTATTTTGATAGCGATCTGTTAATACCTTCCAGGCGATTGCGTAATTACTTGCCGTTAATTTTATAGAACTTAAAATATTAAGTGGTTCGCCCTCAAGGAAGGTTAGCAAATGTTGAAATTTCCTTATATCGGAATAATTAGAGTTTTCGTGAACCAAACAAGAATAAACATCGTAAAAGGTTGGCCACTTTTTTACGTTTCCATCAAAGCAAGGTACCTTTAAAGGGCCCAGATCATCGCTACGTGAATAGTGTGAAGTTGCGGGGGTAAAATTTGAATGAACTGAATCGGAACATAAACTCGAAAAAAGAACTTTAGCTTGGTAGTAGAATAGATCCGTATCTTTCCTAATTTTGTCCTGTACTTCGAATTCATCATCGTCGTCGTCTTTCAAGAGACCTATGATGTCATTATGAATGTTTTTAAATTGTTCATAGTGATCATCTAACGATTCGTAAAACGCCTTAAAAATTGGCAAGGAAGAACTATCTGATTTAGCTTTTGTTCCCAAGTTATACGTTTCCGTAATACGAGATATTGAAACTTTGCGTTGATTCTCAAGCTTTTTTAACGACATATTGTTAATTAAAAAAATAAAAAATATTTAAAAGGAATAAAACTAACACTTGACCCCTATTGACTTTAATCAGTCCAAAAGAGTTCAACAAGCATATATTTTATTATCGTTTTCTCGAATAAATGCAAAAACTTATCAACAGCTGTTATCCTAGGTCGCGATTTTTCTCCCAAAATAAATGCACACAAAACAACTTGTACCTACTACCACCGTTTCTCTTATTATTTACAGGTAAATACTAATTCTACTAGATGTGTTTGTTTACCTGTTAAATAAGAATAAAGCATTTAACTCACAAGCACTTTTGTTGGTTTAAATAACTATAACATATTATTTAAACAAATAACTATTATTTAAACAAATTTCGATTTTTGATTCAAAACAAACGACGTACCAAGTGCCAATTTCGGCTGCAATGAAATGTGGGTGGAGCAACCGTTAAGCCACGCAAGGGGGGACGGAACCTCTTTTCTAAACTGGACACGGCAACAAACGAACCAAAATGGCGAGGCGAAAAAATCTAATATTTTTAGCAAACAAATTTTAAAAAACTATCCGGTTCGAAGGACCAGAAAATGTTGCTGTTTTGAGGTTGGTAGAGCTGCGGGACTGTAAGCGCTGGCCGTTTTATAAAATCTGGGTGCAAAAATCCTTAAAAGGACGATGTAAAAATATTAATTTTTCCGAGCCACACAAAGACAATATAGAGGATTGGCACTCACGTTTTCAGCTGTTTCCGTCGTCCAGAGGAGCTCCTCTCGCTGGCCCAGTCGTTGCAGTCGATCCACACTAGAATCACTTGTTTGTGTAATGGTTTAGTTTGATTTTCTAAGAATGTTATTGGATTTTTTGGTTAATAGAATTTATCACCATGCTGCGTGGTGATCTCGATAGAATACGACAGACGAATCTTTTTGGTTACGCCTTTTTGCGCAGATTCATTTTTCGTAGATGGCGCTGGCGTTTTGCTTGTGCCAATCAAAATTGAAATTGTGTGGGTTTTCCGAATACGGGAATTTGGCGCAAAATTTGAACTTAAATTAAAGTTGCACGAACACCCCCTTTGAAAAATAAGTGAATATGTAAAAAACAAATTGATAGATTTTCAAAATTTCTACACCTTTGTAAAGATATTTAAAGTCTCAATTGACCCACTTTCCATATTCGAAATATAGGGGTAAAATGTACCCCTCAAAGGGGGTGTGTACTACAAAAATTTTAAGATAGCCAGAATGTGTCCTCCTTAATAAATTAATTGACGTGTTTTTGCTTTTTCAAAAAAAAATCATTTTCAAGAAATCTGGGGTGGGAAGTTTTAAAATGAACACCCTGTATATTAAACAGAACGTGAAACCTACCAATACCTTATTAATGCAAAATAACTAAATATAATTACAGCTACTAATTATATAATAACCCATAATTAATTAATTTAATATTAAATAAGAATGATCCTTATAATAAATATACAGTATATTAATAATTAAACTCACATATATTTTTAAACACCAACAATATATTAGTGCTTAATGTAGCTTTTTTTTAAATATTACCAGACGATTTTGTTTTTATTAACAAATATTTGTTTCAATTGTTGAAATTTCTGAATTGTTACCTGCAAACAAATATCTAATAAGCCAAATATGGGCAACGCATTTGGTAACAGTTACAAAATGTTTGTTATTGTTACAAAATTCTTCTCTCAGTGTGCAGCTGATAGAGTGTAAAAAACCTACTATATGTATACAGTGTCAACTGTTTCCTGAACAATATAAATGTTGTCAAATTATAAATAGACGATCCAGAAGATGACATAAAGAAATTGGGAATAAGTAGGTGGAGAAAAATCGTATCACAGTGGGCAGAATGTAGGGCTCTGGTTACTCAGACTAAAAACCACGAGAGGTGATGCCACATGAAGATGAAGAATTAAAATAATTTATTTAAAATATTACTTCAAAGGCCAAACGTACGATAATGCAACATAACGTAGTGAACAGAATATATTTTTTAAATATTTTTAAATTAGCCGTTTGGGACTTCAAAAACTAAGTGGTAAAAGCCAAACCCAAATGCTTTTTCTACCTGTGTAAACTGCTTCCCTCTCTCTCCCTCTCATAAACATAATCTTTGCTCAAGAAATACATTTTCGAAAACTAACAAATATTTTGAAAAAATCTTTTATATTAAAAAATATTTTTTGAAAAAATATTTTTACGGGTTAAACGACAGGTGTTGGATTTAAGGAAAAATCTATTTGTTTTTATTTTTTTGTATTTTTCGCTTTAAAAAAAACAACAATATTTATTCCCGATTTAAATTGAGATGTATGAGAGGAAGAGAGAAGGAAACAGTATTCATGAGAAGAAAAGACAGAGAAGTGTCAAATGCGCAGTTGATAAAATGAGATATGGGTTTGGTTTTTACTGCCTAGACGTCAAAATCGGTTTTTTTTTGTAAATATATATTGGTCAAAATCATCTAGGTGGAAAATTGCATTTTGCTTTACAAAAGAATTCTTACATTTAATAATATATAACCGGGTAGATTATAGAACGGTACATTTTTTAAATTATCGGCCGAACTAATAGACTACGCCAAAAACGCTCAAAAAAACATAATTTGGG
This sequence comes from Aspidapion aeneum, assembly GCA_963576565.1. Taxonomy (NCBI): domain Eukaryota; kingdom Metazoa; phylum Arthropoda; class Insecta; order Coleoptera; family Brentidae; genus Aspidapion; species Aspidapion aeneum. The sequence continues at coordinate 68,056,804 of OY755040.1, read as the reverse complement.
AAACGATTTTTAAAACATTAAAAATATTACTACACTTTCTTTAAAAGTACTTTAATTCCAATTATTTATTAAAATTTGATATGGATTATGATAATTAGTGAAAGAAATTACCCAGTGTGTTTAGATGTAATTTTTGGGGTAATTTTTGTTGCTAATTTTCAAAACATTGTATTTTTATTTTGAAAACTTAAAATATTTTCAAGTTTTACATTGTTTATTTTGTTTATTTATATATTTGGCTTTAATGGCACATTATTTCAATGTTATATAAATTCCAAAATAGCTTTTTTTTAACTGTTTATTTATGAGTATTTTCCAAATGACAAGAGGAAAAAATCTTTTATTTTTTGATTTTACGAAAAAAAGTCACTCTTTATAAAAAATTCTGCTTGTTAAAAAATTAAGATTACCAAAATAAAATCTTTGATTAGATTGAGAGATTCTCGTTTCTCTCGTTCTCTCGAGCAAAAAAGGTTGGTTTTGTAAATTTTTATGATTTACCATCTCTTCGTATTGACCTATTATAGGGTTAAGTTGATATTTATGTACTGTTTGTTTTAAATAAAAGGTACGCAAAATTTTTCATATATTCCTTCTTTGACAACATTTACTCTGCTTACCTTTCGTTTACATAAAATCAGATGGAGAAAATCCAGAAGTGCAAATACATTGTACTGTTATACTTTTGGCAAAGTCAGTTGAACAAAGGTTAAAGCCGACCATCGGCATATCCTTTAAAGAAACTGACATGGGCAGCGGCAGATATACTCATGAAAATGATTTCATTTAATTATGGCGTAAACTAAAGAAATAAAAATAGATAATAAAACATTCTATTCCTACACCTACAGAAACGACACTGATTTTTTTTCTAACTCTGCATACTGCCGACTAAAGGGGTCCCGAAACGAACACCCAAAAGCAATTAAAAGCGCATCTCAAAAAAATCTGCCGATCAGGTGCCGTCTATCCACCTGTGCTGGGTCGGTCAGAACAAGCGCGTCGATAAGGGGGGTCAGTACCCCCCCCCCCCCCCCCCCAAGAATTCAAGAACTATTAGTATAAATCAATGATTTAAGGCGTAACGGTCTTTTTCGTTATAACAAAAGTAAATATGACGTTTTTGTATATAAATAAAATTAGTTTGTAGGTCTTAAGAGAACCATGTAATTTAAATTTAAAGTCTTTTCCTGTTGTTTAACTTTAGTAATATATTTTTTGATACAAGGTAAAACAGATCTTCGTTTTTAAATTGAGGTTTTATTTTCCGCCTCGCTAATCTTTGATTAACTCCTAAATAAAGTACCCAAATAGCACAAAAATCACATCAATGTTAAATTCACGTTACCAAAAATAACAAAGTTTTTTTTACTTGAAAACAACCTCATCTTACATCATAATGTAATATTTATTTTGTTAAATATACATGCTTAAAGATAACTTAAAAACAAGGAGAAATCAAGCTATAAAATACTACTTTTTGCTGAAGTTTCTGGTGCTGTGTGGTCGGTCGAGACGTCTTTCGCATGAAAAAGTCAACAAACCAACCGAACTGTAGCAATAGGGATCTCCAGTCCAATAGTTCCCACTCTTAGGTTACACTTTTGTGTTCTTAGTTAGGAATAGTAGCATAGGGAATAAGTAAAAAATGTAAAGAAACGCAGCTCAAAAACACTTTGACTTACCCTTGGATGAAAGGAACGTGGTACATGGACAACTGCACAGTCGAATCCAAATAATTCCAATCAAAGTAGTAGCAGTAGCACTTCAAAGCAATCCATAAATGTTTATACACGACCGCTGTCTTAAAAAGCACGCATGTGATTTCACTTGGCGATCAATATATATCACTGGTATGGAGAGTACCCCAAATATTCGCATGAGATCCGTATAGCAAGACGGACTTTGGAGCACTGCTGTATGTAGCAATATAGCAGTAAAAAGGTATGTATAAAATTAGGGAAAACTTAAATTAAAAAAGGATGGAAAATGGATATACTCAAGGTAGAAAAAGCAAAAATAATAAAGTAAAGTCAATGCATTCTTGAGCATATAATTCACCGCGCAAATTCAAATTTTTACCCTTTTTGTAGGCAAGGCATATCTTAGTAACTAAATTAGTTTAAACCAAGAAATAAAAGTAGCTTTAAGTATAAAGTTTTAGCATAACTCTAGCAAAAAAAAAGAAAATAAAAAGCATTCTAATTTAGATAAATGTCTCTAAATTTTATATCTTAAAACTAAACGCCGGGACGAAGCATTCCGGCCCCCCTGAAAATACCCAGGGCATGGTATTTTCTGAACTAAGCATTAGGGAGAGGGCACAATTTCACCAAAGGCCTCTTGAATAAACCTTTGGAGGTTTTAACTGTAGCAACTCTTACTACATTATCAGTACCAGGGTGCAATCCTACTACTCGTCCCAATACCCAATTTAAGGGAGTGGTTTGATCATCTTTGATCAAAACCATCGTATCAATCGCAATGGGATCAATTTTGTCTTGATTCACTTTAGCGTGTTGTTGCAATGTATGTAAGTAATCTCTGTGCCATCTACGCCAAAAATCGCGATGCAGTTTTTGCAGCAACTGCCACCGAGAAAGCCTATTTAAAGGCACTTGGTCAAAATCGAGGTCTGGAACAGTCGTAAGTGGTTCCAGGCTAAGGAAATGACCGGGCGTCAGTGCAGTCAAATCATTTGGATCTGTGCTGACTGGACACAAAGGCCTAGAGTTGAGGATAGCTTCTACTTGCGTAACCACAGTATAAAGCTCCTCAAAAGTAAGCACCTGTTCTCCAATTACTCGTAGTAAATGAGACTTTGCACTTTTGATGTTACTTTCCCACAAACGGCCCATGTGGGGTGCGGATGGAGGGTTGAAGTGCCAACGAATTGATTCGCGATTAGCAACTTCAGCAAACATCTCGTTAAGCATTTTAGCAGAAAGCGTAAAATTTGACGCGTTATCCGAGTAGACTACTTCCACGCGTCCTCTTCTGGCAATAAAACGTCGGAATGCTGCCATAAAAGCGTCTGCCGATAAGTCTGACACAATTTCTAAGTGTACCGCCTTCGTACAACCGCAAATAAATAGAACGACATAAGCCTTAAGTCGTTTTGCACCGCGCATGCGGCTCATTGTAATAGCAAAACTTCCCGTAAGATCAACGCCAACGTGTTGAAAAGCTTTTGCTTGTGAAACGCGAAATTTTAGCAAATTACCAACAGGGGGTTGATAATTACTGGGGCGCGTGCGCCAGCATGTAGAACAACGCGAAATTATTTTTCTTATATGCCTTTTAGCTGCAAAAATCCAATAATTTTGAAAAAGTAAAAATAAAGTCGTGTTTATGCCGGTATGCATATGTTTCTCGTGAGTATGCGCAATCAATAACTTTGTAAATTGAGAATCACCGGGTAAAAGTATAGGAAATTTTTTGTCATAATCTAATTCCGAATTGCATAATCTTCCGCCAATGCGTAAAATATTATTTTGATCCAAAAACGGATTTAATTTTCTAAAAACCTTTGGCAACGGTTTATTATCGACAAGTAAAGAAATCTCATTTTGAAAATATTTATTTTGAACGTGTTTTATAAGCACAAATATTGCATTTTGTAACTCATATTGTATTAACCACGTAGAATTAATAATAATTTTCTCATTATTAAATTTACGCGCGCGAAGATTGTGAATAAAACGTAGTATAAAAGCAACAAGTCTAATTAAACGCAAAAAATTTGAAAATTTGTTAAGCAGACAATCCAAAAAATTTGGTTCAATTGTTGCAGCAAACACCAATTTTCGCTCCTCTTCGAGAGCTTCTTTGGGTGTAGTAATATTATTTTTAGTAAAATCCCATGTCTCTTGTGGCTTACAAAGGAACTCGGGTCCTTGCCACCAAAGGGAACAATTAATTAAATCTGCAGGCAATAGACCACGTGACCCGGGGTCCGCGGCATTTAATTCAGAAGGAACATGGTTCCAATCGCAAGGCTGAATTTTTTCTTGTATGTATGTGACTCGGTTGGATACAAAAGTGCGCCACGCATGTGGTGATCCTTTGATCCAAGAGAGCGCTACCATACTATCCGTAAAAGCAATAGTATTTTGAAAAGCAATTTTATTAGCAAAAGTATTTTGAATAAATTGAATGAGTTTAGCTAGCAAAACTGCCGCACAGAGCTCCAAACGGGGAATACTGATTCTTTTTATGGGAGCGACTTTCGATTTTGCGCACACAAAATACGTTTTAATATCTCCGTTTTGATAAACAATACGAAAATAAACCGCCGCCCACATACCGCGCTCGGATGCATCGCTAAATCCAACAATTTGACAAAATTGAAAATTAGAGAGATCAATCATTCTTGGGATATAAAAATCAGAAAATAATTTGAGTTCTTCCTCGAATTTTTTCCACTTGGAAATTATTTCCGGGGGTGCTAACTGATCCCAATCTAACTTTATAAACCATAAGTACTGGATTAAATTTTTTGCAAAAAACGTAACCGGTGTAAGAAAACCTAAAGGGTCAAAGCATTTCGCAAGGGTACTAAGCAAATTACGCTTAGTGCAAATTTTTGTATTATAATTAAAAGAATAAAAAAAGTTATCACTTTGAGGGTTCCACCTCAAGCCTAAAATTTTTAGAGAGTTTGCATCCTCTCGATCCAAAGAAAAGTCTTTGGTTTGTATGTGGGTTGCAGGCAAGTCTGCAAGCAATTTGGGTTCGTTTGATGCCCATTTTTTCAGTTCAAATCCACCTCGCCCTAATAACTCAATTAATTGATTTTTCATAAGCATGATTTGATCAAAATCATTGCAACTTACTACGCAGTCGTCTATATAGACGCTGTCCTTTAAAATCGCAGAAGCCAACGGTAAGTCTTGATAATCATCGGCTAATTTAAGCAAGGTTCGAATTGCTAAATATGGAGAACAGTTTACCCCGAAAGTCAAAGTTTTTAATTCGTAATCTTGCACCGATTCTTCAGAATTAAAACGCCATAAAATTCGTTGGTATTTATGTTGATTTTCCTCCACATTTATCATTCTGTACATTTTAGAAATATCGCTAACAAAACAATATTTATGTAGCCGAAAATTAAGCAAAATTTTAACTAAATCTCCTTGTAGTTTAGGACCCGTGTGAAGGGCTTGATTTAGGCTAGGCTTATTTAAAGAATGACTCGATGCGTCAAAGACAAGACGAACAGACGTGCTACTCGAGCTTTCTTTTATAACCGCATGGTGAGCAATATAAAAATATTCATGAATTTCTGAGTTATTAGGGGGTGAAACAGCACGCATGTGACCCATATCCAAGTATTCTTGCATTACTTGTGAGTAAGAAGTAAATAATTTTTTATCATTTAGCAAACGTTTTTCAAGCGAGTACAACCGACGCAAAGCAAGGGTTCGGGTATCGCCGAAATCAACGGGATTGATTTTAAAAGGCAACCAAACGGTGTATTTACCGTCCACATCGCGTATAGTAGTTTTTTCAAAATATTTTTCGCAAAAAATATCTGAAGGTGATTTTTTCTCCACCGTAGGAACCTCTTCCAACTCCCAGAATTTTTGCAAGGTATTATTTAAATCAGGAGTGGAAATAGTTGCCATAAAAGTAGAAATATTTTTTGATGCAAAAGCAGCATTTTGCAGAGGCATTTTTCCGAGCAAAGTCCATCCGAAGACTGTATTAATACAAGAGGGGGTGTCTGGACCGAAATAAAGTCTACCTTCCTCTAAAAGTGATCCATAAAGGTCCGCGCCAATAAGAAGCTGAATTCCAGCTTGATTATACCAACTGGGATCAGCTAATTTTAGACCAGTTAAGTAGTGCAAAGAATTTTGGTTAAAAGATACACTTGGCATTTTATGGCAAAGTTGGTCTATTAATACAGGTTCTAGACTAAAAATTTTCGATTTATTATCGATAGCAGCAATTTTACAATGCACCGCATGGCGCGCCGTAGTAGACATATCTCCTAAACCGTTTACATTAAGCGAAATGTTGGATTTAGGAAGTCCGAGTGCATTCGCACATTTTTTCGTTATAAAGGAGCACATGGCGCCATTATCCAAGATGGCGCGTATTTCGTGCCAATTTCCGTATGCATCACGGATGTGCAGCAAAGCAGTGCAAAGCAACGTGTCATAGTCGCCAAGCACAGTACCCGCGTGAATAGATTTATTTTCAGTAATCTGATTTTCTACGGGGTTAGTTTGTGATCCACTAGACGTCACAGAAGAAGAAGCAATCACCGAAGCTGGGGAGTTATTTTTTAGGCATAAAAGACTGTGGTGATTTAAAAAACAAAATCTACATCTTTTTTGTGAAGTGCACGAGTTTACTTGATGAAAACTAGCCATGCAGTTGGTGCATCCCTTATTATTTCTAATAAAATCAATGCGTTCTTGAATTGGTTTCACTAAAAAAGATTCACAGCTAAAAATCAGATGTGTATTTTTTGCTTTGCAGTAGAAACACGTGTTTTGTTTGGAATTTGGAGTTTTTTGTGACTGTCTGTTTGCAAGTAAAACTGTTTTATTTCGTGGATTACGGGGGGATCTCGAGAAGTTCCCTGGTCGTGAGTTTTGAACATTATTTTGTTTCATAGACAAAGATAAAGATTCAAGAGACGTGCAATGTTGCTCTAAAAATTTGTAAATATCTTCGTATTTTGGCATTAATTTAGAAGCGTGATTTTGTTCAAATAACTTACGCGTTCCCGGATCTAATCGATCCAAAAGCATGTTCGCAGTAATAAAGCACCAACTATGGGTCGCATATCCCATATTTTTTAAGCAATCAAGGTTTTCCTTGAACGTATCTAGCATTTTGCGCAATTCTAAAACGTCATCATTGGATAGCCGAGGTGAGTTTTCGATAGATTTCCAGTAAGAAACCGCACGCAAGCGCTTATTGTCATATCTGGAAATCAGCGTATCGTAGCAAAGTAAATAATTATTTCCTTCAAGAGGTATATTTTTAATTAAATTTAAAGCAGGGCCTCTTAAAATCGTACGTAAATATTTAAACTTCTCAATGTCCGAGCTCTTACGCGTATGTACAACCGCATTGTAAATCTCAATAAAGCTTGGAAACTCCTCAACATCGCCCGAAAAAGGAGGGACATTTAACTTGGGAAGAGAAAATTCTGGTTCCGCAAAAATAATTGTTTGATTATTTACCTCATTGTGGCTTCGATTTATTTCTTCAGCCTCCACCTCAAATAAATCATAGTGCAAAGCCTCAACCTCTACGCATGTATCCAAAAAATCTTTTTGTATTTTATTCTGAGCTTCCAGAGCTTCAGAATCGTCTGAAATCAAGATCAGTAAAGCATTATGATGCTTTTCAAAGCTCTTACAACAAGAAGAAATTTTTTTAAAATTAACTTTAAACCTTGTGTGAGCAGCTGGATTTGTTTTCGCCTGATTGGCATAGTGTTCAAGCACACTCAACTGATTGATTGCAGTTTGACGCAAGGCCTTAGCCGAGCTTACCTTTTTTTCGGTATCGTTTACCATTTTAAAAGGCTAAAGTGTAAAGTAAAGCAATAGTTAATAAGGGAAGCAAATTTAAAAAATATATCGTACTACTTTTCAAATTCCCTCGTAAACCAAGATTCAAAGCAATATTAAAAGGCCAGCGGCTTTTAGCAAATATTGAGTAAAGGACAGCAAGTTTTTAGCAAAAAGTATAAATGCTAATAAATATGCACAAAAAATTTAGCAACTGATAAGAGTTTCTATATTTGTGTAGGTAAGCAAGGAAACGCAAGCCTTACATACATCGACAGCGCAATAATTTTTAATTTTGAAAAAAAAAAATTTTTCAAAATTTGTATGCAATTTGTATATTGCACAAATAAAAAATGCAATGCAAGTTGGTACGTGCAACGTACAATAGACACACCGTAGATAAAATGTAAAACCTAAGATATGCCTTGTCTCAAAAAGATGCAAAGTAAAGTCCTAACTTCAAACACAATTATGCAACTCTGAGAGCACCTATTACGCAGAACGGGAAATCCGGCTCGAAGGACCAAAAAATGGTCGGTCGAGACGTCTTTCGCATGAAAAAGTCAACAAACCAACCGAACTGTAGCAATAGGGATCTCCAGTCCAATAGTTCCCACTCTTAGGTTACACTTTTGTGTTCTTAGTTAGGAATAGTAGCATAGGGAATAAGTAAAAAATGTAAAGAAACGCAGCTCAAAAACACTTTGACTTACCCTTGGATGAAAGGAACGTGGTACATGGACAACTGCACAGTCGAATCCAAATAATTCCAATCAAAGTAGTAGCAGTAGCACTTCAAAGCAATCCATAAATGTTTATACACGACCGCTGTCTTAAAAAGCACGCATGTGATTTCACTTGGCGATCAATATATATCACTGGTATGGAGAGTACCCCAAATATTCGCATGAGATCCGTATAGCAAGACGGACTTTGGAGCACTGCTGTATGTAGCAATATAGCAGTAAAAAGGTATGTATAAAATTAGGGAAAACTTAAATTAAAAAAGGATGGAAAATGGATATACTCAAGGTAGAAAAAGCAAAAATAATAAAGTAAAGTCAATGCATTCTTGAGCATATAATTCACCGCGCAAATTCAAATTTTTACCCTTTTTGTAGGCAAGGCATATCTTAGTAACTAAATTAGTTTAAACCAAGAAATAAAAGTAACTTTAAGTATAAAGTTTTAGCATAACTCTAGCAAAAAAAAAAGAAAATAAAAAGCATTCTAATTTAGATAAATGTCTCTAAATTTTATATCTTAAAACTAAACGCCGGGACGAAGCACTGTGTATATAACCTGTTTTTTGACCTCGTTATTTTCATGTACCAAATTCATACTTGAAAAGTCCTCCACAACATGTTCTAAAACGCCACTAGATTAAGACTTCCCAAACCTGCGTCTTTTTTGGTCACGTTTTTTAAATAACATTTTTTTAACTGAAAAGAGATGCGAAAGGAAGTTATAAAAGTTCACTAGTTTAAGACTACAACACTTCAAGACAATTTTAAAGATGGCGCTCAAGGCAAGACAAAATTAAGTTTTTTTTTAAAAGCTAAACAAGATTTATGAACAGTAAAAATTTTCACACAATATTAATGTGTCTTTATCAGGTTAATAACAGATGCGTCGTGATCGTGGATCAGGGATCAGTCCCTTAACAGGTTTTTGGAGTTTAGAGGCCAAAGCACTGCCTGATAGATTTCGTCAAAGTGAAAAATCCCGACTATAGGTGGCGATGCTGCTAGTAAAATCTCAAAAATATTCGGTAGAAAAGTCATGCAAGTCGCGTTTTAAAATTCGTGTAGAAAAGGCGTGAATCTAATGTAATTTTAACGTTGATAAAAATCACTTGAAACTAACGTAAAAACATTGCTGTTTTAATTTGATAAAGGCGTTATTAAAGCGCAGTTTTTAGCAACGTTATTTTTTATAACATTAATGAATGACCTATTAAGCTTGTTTTCATATATGAAATAAACGTTTTTTTCTAGCAGCTTTTAAAATCAACGTTTTTTTTTCTCACGCATTTTTTACGTGGTAAACACGTGATTGTGCTATGTGGGTACTTGCTCAAAATCGGCTTAAATAATTTTTTAAATTTTTTTGCAATGGGTAAGTACAGTACTGCTCTAGTTTTGCAAAATCGAGCTACTTGGTTTTAAAAACTTACTGCATTTTTAAAACCAGCACTAAAAACTACATGTAATATATATATTTTTTATTTTTATCTCGCATGGTTTTGCGATAATAGCCTTCGCATTTTCATTATTTCCCATTAGCTAAATGGCAAAATATTTTAGAAAAAACGCTCTCGTGAAAAGTTACCAAAAAACATAGTTACTAGGATTTGCAAAATAGAACCGAACCCCCCCTCCCCCCCAAGAAAAAAAGCTATCGACGCCCTTGGGTCAGAAAACAAATACTTTGTGCTCGGACCGCAAAAACCCGCGCCTTTTCTCTGTCGGTAGGGTTGAAATTATACCAGGAAGATTTTATATGAATTTGGATAACTTTTAAAGGGCAGATTGAAGCAAAATTTCATGAAATCGATAGAATCCCGTATTAGGAGCATTTCAGGTGACTTTGCAAAAACTATACTATTAATGCTTATTACCGTACTGAACATTTTTTTTTCGGAAATTATTCATAAGCAGGAAAGTTTAATTTTCTTTTCTATCTTTTGGCGTGAATTTTTATTATTTAGAAATCTCTTGATTAGATGTACAGGGTGTTATCAAATTAAGAAATATGTAATTAATAAGAGAGAAAAATCTTTATTTATAATGTGACATTGATAGATTTATTTTGTTGATTGTCATATTGACTTTCAAGTAGTAGGTTTTACATTCTGTTCCATATTATGTTATCTTGTTTTTTTCATCAAAACTTTTAAAAATTAAAACCTAGATAGATTTTGTTTTCCTAGATTTCGTACTTTTATTTTATGTTGTGATACAAACAATTTTGTTTACATAACATTTCGCTTTACTGAATAAATACGGTCCTCGTCCTCTTGGCTCATTTTATGGTTCTTAATTCGATTCGATAACACCCTGTACTTCTAATCAATCTCAGTTTTTGACAAGCAGAATTTTTTATAAAGAATGATGTTTTTCGTAAAACTAAAAATAAAGGTTTTTCTCTCCTATTAATTACATGTTTCTTAATTTAATAACACCCTGTATATCTAATCAAAGATTTTATTATAATAATCTTAATTTTTCAACAAGCAGAATAAAGGGAGGGATCTTTTCGTAAAATCAAAAATAAAAGATTTTTTCATCTTGTCATCTCCATCAGGGGACACACTGTATAGATCTAAACATTTTAAAAATATTAATTTTTTCAAAAAGTATATATTTTTTAAAAAATTAAAAAAGGAATAAAATGTTTAAATCTAAAAATAATATTATTTTATTATTATTATTGCAGTTTATTTCTGTACAAAATACAATATTTCTTACACTTTAAAAGTAGCAGCACAATGGTCACAAATATATGTACAAAAACAAACGGATCCTCGCAAAAGTTTCCCGGGTTTTTATCTGCCTCTGCACACATAATCCCGACCCATGTGTGAATCAGATAAATTAAATAAAATTATAACTAAAGTATTGTTCATACTCGTCTTAGTATTTTGTTTTTGATTAGTCTTTGTCCTTTGATTAGTCTTAGCTGTCTTAAACAAAATCGGCTGTTTATACTCGTCTTTTGTTTTTGATTAGTCTTAGTCATAACCCACTGAAAAAAAAATCAATAAAGAGGCCCTCTTCAAAAGTCATTTTCTACACAAAACAATCTTATTTAACCTAATCTGTGCACGAAACACAGACACGAAAGAACAAAAGCAAAAAAAAACAAATAAAATTTTGAGGTTATGTTGAGATTTTCTGTTAAAAACATGATTAATGGCGGTAAATTTAAAATTTCGACCGCGCGCTTGCGCTCTTCGGACGCCCTGTAAAAAAAACAACAAACATCAGCTGATGTCTGTCACTCGTCTTAGTCGTTGTCCTAAGGATTGAAAGTTGGCAACTCTTAAGACAAAGACTAATCAAAAACAAAAGCAAAAGCATTGTATGAACACTCCCATAAGAAACAGTGGTTTTAACTTTCTTAGGACAGGACATATGACTAAACCAGGACAAAAGACTAGACAAAAGACGAGTATGAACGATCCATAAATACTTAAGACTAGAGCACTACATTTGCTTGAGCGTTAAATACTCAATGAATAAATTAATGTCTATTAATAGTTTTACTACAAAAATACTCTGCCAATATATGGGCCCCTAAGCTCACACTAGGTACTATAGTTATAGTGTACGTGTGAGCTAATATAACTAAAAACTGAAATATATTTTATTTAACTCCAGACTAAATTACCTTTTGTTTGATACCACACAAGCCATGTTTTGACTTAAACTCAAATTTTTGAAATCTACCCCCACCCTTAAAAAAAACAAAAAACTAAAATGTATTTTGTTAAACTCCGGACTCAATTACCTTTCGCGTGTGTGATACGCCATATTTTCACTTAAACTCTAATTTTTAAAATATACCCCCACCCTTTTTTTTAAATAAATTAAAATGTATTTTGTTTAACTGCAGACTCAATTACCTTTCGTTTGATATCACACACGCCATATTTTCACATAAACTCTAATTTTTGAAATCTACCCCAACCCTTTTATTTGGTTTCTGTTTGGTGGATTTTGTTCATTTTTAAATGGGACCATCTCGACCCAAGACCCAGCCTAGGTACCAAATTTCATTAAAATCGGCCAAGCGGTTTTTGAGTTATGCGCGTTGGTCGTTACAGACATACAGACAGACAGACAGACAGACATACAGACAGACAGACAGACAGACGGCGCAACAAAAAAGTTTCAAAATCATCTGAAACGCAAAGATATATAAAAAATTTTGAAATCGGAGCAACTTTTTTTTTTCGAAAAAATTAGGATCACCATAGCTCACACTACTATAGTATAGTATATGTGTGAGCTAAAAAATCATCTTAAATTGACTTAAGGGACCTTAATGAGTATTGTAAATATTCTTAAAATCAATAATATTTGTGCCTGGCTTTATTGCAATAGGTCCCTAATGTTTGTTTATTTTTAAGGTTTTCGGGTAGATCGTTATATGCCCTCGGGCCAATAAATATGTAACAGCGCTGTCCTACAACTTCTTGTTTACGAGGTACTACCAATCGATGTTTAAAGCGGGTGTTAATATCATGTCTGCGATCTTGAGACGATTGCTTATTATTTTTGTACCATCTTATTAAAAGTTGTTTATAAAACAATTGTCTAGTGTCCAATATTTGACTTTCTTTAAATAAAAGGTCACTTGGATATAAAAAGGGTTTATTAAAAATTATTCTAATAATCCATTTTTGAGTTTTTTCTAAAATATTCAAATGACTCTTTAAAATTCCCCCCCATGAAACAATACCATAAACAAGATGTGGTATTTTTTTATAAATTCTATATTTACAGATTTCATATATTTTTAAAACGTTCAAAAATGTCATGAGATTTCTTTAAATTAACTCGTGTCTTGAGTAGTTAGAAGTTATTTCCGATATGTCAAAATTGAATTGCTATATTTATTAAAAACTTACAAGTAAAATATCATAACAAAAACATTTCATGTAAAAAAAGCCAAGTACGCGAAAATAGTATTCGGTAAAAAGAATTGAGATAAAAGCAAAGCCAAGTTCTCCAATACAAATTTCAAAATGAATGGTTCTTACTAGTTTGGAAATGTTTGCTATTACAGCCAAACTTCTTTATGTTCAATTTAGCACTGAGCCTAAGAGGCATTTGCATCCGTAATTGTCAAGTTTAGAAAAACATTTCCAAACTTGTAAGAACCTTTCATTTTGAAATTTGTATTGGAGAACTTGGCTTTGCTTTTATCTCAATTGTTTTTACGGAATATCTACTATTTTCGCGTACTTGGCTTTTTTTACATGAAATGTTTTTTTATGATTTTACTTTTTTTTTAAAGGAATTGAATATTATTTAATTTTTAAAGCAGTAAAATATGCGGAATATTGTTCAAAACTTTTGCAATGCCTTATTTAAAATTTTGAGGTTTATTCTTTTCGCGTGCGTGAAAGTGCATTTTACCACCTTGATTTGAGAATGGAAAGTGGCACTTTACAGTAGAGTATGTGGTCAAGTAACTTTACCGTATAGTGTGCGGTTAAGTAAAATTAAACAAATTTCATCTAACTTATCTCCACCAATTTTGTAAGAAGTAGAAAAAATGTATTTAGTAATTTAAATACACAATTTACATTATATAGATCATCTCTCTAATAGAGAACATCTATTTTTTTAAAATTTAAAAACCATAATTATTTATATAGTTTGATTGCCGACACACTGTATTAAATACATTTGAAATTTTCATAACCTGCTGGTCAGTCTATCCATTTGACATTTTTGGATATAAACCCTTTCACCCTTTATATTATACATTCTTTGTATCCTTAGGAACAGAGTAACAATAGCTTTAGTTTGACATTTGATAAAATTAAATCTTAGTACATAAAAATTAAATCATTAGACTTTTTGTTTCTGAATGTTACTTTTTACTGTAAAAATAAAGGAAACAATGTGTAACTATACAAAATTGCAATTAGATAAATGTGATCCAGTGAAGATTTAAAATTGCTATGTAGTTAAACATTTTAGACTTCTTACTCATTAAAAATATACCTAATTTTATGTCATTTTACTTTACCGCACACTGTGCGATAAAGCAACTTTACCGCATAGTGTGCGGTAAAGTAAAATTATGAATAACTGATATAGTTTAGCTTAATATTTAGTATTTTAGATATTTTTATAGTTTTAAAATACCTTTTTGAAGTTTCATATACTCATTTTTGCTATAAAAATAAAGGGGACAATCTGTAGCTATACAAAATTGCAATTAGATAAACGTGATCCGGTGAATATACAGAATTGCTATATAGTTAAACATTTTAGTTTTCTTTTTCATTAAAAATATACCTAATTTTATATAATTTTACTTTTCCGCACACTATGCGGTAAAGTAACTTTACCGCACAAGTAAAATATGAATAACTGATATAGTTTCCCTTAAATTTTAGTGTTTATCTACATAATAAATATTCTTATAGTTTTAAAATGCATTTTTGAAGTTTTATATGCTCATTTTTGCTATAAAAATAAAGGGGACAAAATTGCTCCATATTTAAACATCTCAGTCTTATTACTTATCAAAAATATACCTAATTTTATATAATTATACTTTACCGCACACTATGCGGTAAAGTAACTTTACCGCACTGTGTGCGGTAAAGTAAAATTATTAATAACTGATATAGTTTACCTTAAATTTTAGCGTTTATCTATATAACTTAACTTAACTTTAAAACTTTATTTAGCAAGAATATGCTACAATTTTAACAATAGTAAAGTAAATTACATTAAAATCTAATTGTTAGCTATATAAATATTAATAGATTAACTAATATTTTCAACTGTAACACAATAATTTATTCTATCTGCATCCAAATGAATAATACTTTAATTAAACAAACTGCATTGAAAATAAATACTTTTTTAAACTTTTTTTAAATGTGTTTAATTTCTTTTCATTATTTATTGAGTTTTTTAATTTATTGAATTCTGACAAACCTTAACAAAAAATTGATTTTTGGACAATTAATTTTTGGGAATTATTTAAATGAAAATCGTCTTTGTATCTTGTATAATGTGAATGGAAATTTGAATTTTGGAGGACAAAATCTTTAAGTTGTTCTGGTAGTAGATTGTTTTGAATTTTGTAAATAAATATACATTACATTAAGCCAATTTAATTTTTTTAACATTAGTGTAATTTTTGTGTATTTGTCTGCTTTAAGAATTATTCTCATTGCTCTATTCTGTAATATTTGAAGTTTATCTAAAATATTTTCATTCGCTGTATATAATATAGTTGAGCAGTAGGAAAAATGTGGTAATATTGTTGTATTGTAAACACATTTTTGAGAAAAAAATGATAAATAATAACTAATCCTTCCTAAATACCCAATTTTTGAAGAAATTTTAGATATAATATGTTCGTAGTATTTATCAAACTTTAATTTTGAATCTATAATGATACCAAGATATTTGAATGAACTTGTAATTTCTCATTATTTATTGTGATTACAAAATTCGTTAAGTTCCTTTTTGAATTTAAAAGCATACATTTTGTTTTGTTTACATTCAATTTTAATTTGTTTGCGTTTAGCCAATGTACTACATTTTTTAATTCTGAATTTATCTCAACAGTTAGGTTTTCTAATGAAATTCCTTTTATTAAATAAAGTAATGTATCATCTGCAAACATCTGTATCATACAATTTTTTAAAACTGTTGGTAGATCATTTATATATAAAATAAAAAGTAATGGTCCCAATTTACTTCCCTGTGGTACCCCTATATTGTTTGATTTTTCCGATGATAGTGAATTCAAAATTTTGGTTCGCTGTGTCCTGTTGCATAAATAATTTTTAAACCATTCTAATACTTTTCCCCTTAGACCAAATTTATAAAGTTTTTTTTAATAGCCTTTCCCTGTCAATAGTTTCAAATGCTCTTTTAAAATCTAAAAATACCCCAACTATAATTTCATTTTTCTCAAAACTTCTTTTCCATGTTTCTATCACGTATTGTACTGCAATTTCTGTAGAATGTTTTCGCCTAAATCCTGTTTGTTGTTGTACTAAAATTTTGTTGCTTTCTATAAAATTTTAAAAACTGTTCATATACCACTTCTTCCAATAACTTTTATTATTATTTTATTTTTAATACCAAGATATTTTTATAGTTTTAAAATGCCATTTTGAAGTTTAATATGCTTGCTACCAAAATAAAGGGGACAATCTGTAGCTATACAAAATTGCAATTAAATAAATGTGATCCGGTGAATATACAAAAATACTATATAGTTAAACATTTTACACTTCTTTTTCATCAAAAATATACCTAATTTTATATATTTTTACTTTACCGCACACTATGCGGTAAAATAACTTTACCGCACAGTGTGCGGTAAAGTAAAATTATGAAAAACTGATATAGTTTTCCTTAAATTTTAGTATTTATCTACATAATACATATTTTTATAGTTTTAAAATTACTATTTGAAGTTTTAAATGTTCATTCTAGCTATAAAAAAAGGGGACAAAATTGCTATATAGTTAAACATTTTAGACTTCTTACTTATTAAAAATATACCTAATTTCATATAATTTTACTTTACCGCACACTATGCGGTAAAGTAATTTTACCGCACAGTGTGCGGTAAAGTAAAATTATCAATAACTGATTGTTAGCCCGCGGTAAGAAAAACGATAACTGCAATGGACTGTAAATATTTTAATTAATGAAAGCGCGAACAAACATAAATATATTGATACGAAATCACGAAATAATCAAACGTCCATAGGTTAATTGTTGGTACCACACAACGGCAATCATAGACAAAGCACTCACCAGTTTGCAGCCAATTTCTCCACGTTCCAAGGGGCCCCTTTCTAGATCTAATAATGGCACCACGTAGCTGAAGGGCTGAAGTTTCTAGTTCTATGCTTCAGTACACCAAAATCGAGCACTTTTAAATGTAGAAATATGAAATAGTTGGAGAAAGAAATTAACACGCCATTTTCTCGAGGCGGTTGACAAGGATCTCTCTGATTCTTGGTGCGCATGTCCAAAATGCGCGAATGCACTCTGTCCGTCATTCAATTGTGTGGTTTTAAAATTAAAAACAACCGCGAAATTTAGCGGGAACTAACATAACTGCCCTCCAAAACCCACAATTTTAGAATCTCAACCGGACAGATATAGATATAAAAAAAATGATCGACCGATAAATATAAATGAATGAAAACAGATAAGTATCGTTAGTTTATTTAGAGATAACGAAATCCCGAAAAAGTCAAAACAAACAAACAAAAAATTCAAAAAAAATAAAAATAAAGAAAAACCTATTGTAACACCCGGTAATAGGTAGAAAAATTAAAATTACTTTTAATTTGGCAAGAGGCATAGTTTTACAACTGGCCGCTTGTAAACACCGGTAACCGTTTGTACCGTCGCAACACGCACCTGACCGTCCCCGCCGGGATGCAGTTCGATGACCCGACCGACCGGCCATTTCAAAGGTGATTGAATGTGATCACTTGTTATGATAACCAAATCATTTAATTTGATATTTGGGGACGAATCAGCCCACTTGTGTCGCTGTTGTAGCGTATGCAAATACTCGATAGAATACCGTTTCCAAAAATCATTATGTAGTTTTTGGATTAGTTGCCATCTCGAGAGCCGATTTAGGGGAATCTCGGACAAATCTGACTCCGGAATTTCTGAATTAAGGAGTTCAAGTGTCAAAAAATGCCCAGGGGTAAGAGGTTGAAGATCGTGTGGGTCTGAAGAGGCAGGAGATAAAGGGCGACTATTAAGTACGGCTTCTATGCGACATGTAAGGGTGGACATTTCCATGATAGACAACTTCTGGTCGCCGACAACTCGAACAAAGTGAGTTTTAAAACTTTTGACGCCAGCTTCTGCCAGGCCATTGAAATGTGGACTGAGAGGAGGTCCCAGATGCCAACGAATAGAAAGTCTGGTGGCCGCACTTCTTGCGTAATCAAGTAATTGGTTACGAAACCCTATAAAATTACTGCCTTGATCTGACCAGCATTGCGTCACGCTTCCACGTCTGGAAATGAATCGATGGAATGCACCTACGAACCCTTCGGTGGACAGTTCCATGGTTAATTCCAAATGCACGCAATGTGTGGCCGTACAGACAAACACACAGACATACGATTTGAAAGCTTTACAACCACGGTAACGATGAGGAATCACAAAGAAAGGTCCACAAAAGTCGATAGCTACACTCGAAAAAGGTTTAAGTTGATTGATTCGATGAGCGGGAAGTGAACTCATTATGGGCGGTCTATAGGGTTTAGGGTTGATTCTAAAACATTTCAAGCACTTGGATATGGTTCTTTGAATTACCCGTCTGGCAGATAATATCCAAAATTGCTGTAAAAGCAGATTATGTAATGTTTTAAACCCAGGATGAAGGTATTGTCGATGAGCGGACTCGATAAGAAGAGTAGTTAAACGATGGTTACTCGAAAGTAAGACGGGGTGTTTTGCAGAATAAGACAAAAAGTCAGATTTTTGTAATCTGCCACCGACTCTAATGATATTATTTTCATCAAGAAAAGGTGAAAGTTTTCGGAAAGGTTTCGGTATTGGTTTATCCTTAGATACCGCAGAAAAAAGCTCAGAAAAACAAGAACCTTAAACGCGTTTGATAAGAAGGTATAACGCACTTTGCATCTCATCGGTGGTAGGAAAAACAATATTCTCAAAAATAACTTTTTGGTCCGGCGGCTTAGTGGGTTTTTGATAGGAATGGTTTTGAAAAAGGTTAACTAATCGAAGGACATAACAAATGATACGTTGAATTTTTGATATAGATGCATATATGATAAGAAGCTGATCTAAGAAGTTAACGTCAATTATCGCATTGCAACAGACCTTTGGCTTTTCCTCCAGAATAATATCTCCGAAATCAATCGGCATTTTTGATTTATGAAAATCGGGCCATTCGTTTTCGGGAGACCACAAAAACGACGGTGCGTTCCACCACATGTCATGTGACATGAGCTGTGAAGGGGTGGCCTCTCGTAACGCAATATCGGCTGCATTTAAAGCAGAAGGAATGTAGCGCCACGAGTTTGAGGGAATGATTTCTTGGATTCTACTGACTCGATTTCCAACAAAGGTTTGCCAGCGATTAGGAGGGGATGAAAGCCAGTGCAATACGACTTGCAAATCGCAGAAAGTAACGATATTTGTAAAAGTTATTTTTCCTTCATAGCTAGATAAAACAAAGTCAATTAATTCGCTTAAAAGAAATGCGCCTAGGAGTTCTAGCCTAGCCAAAGTTTGTGACTTTATAGGCGCGACCCTAGATTTTGCAGATATGAGAGAAACAGATATATTATTTTCCTCTTCTACACGCAAATATACGACGCCTGCGTAGCCTCGAATTGAAGCGTCACAGAAGCCGATGATTTGACAGGTATTGGTTTTTGACAGTTTGATTTGTCGGGGTAATTGAAAATTGGAAAGAAGCGGGAATTCAGAACGAAGTTTGTTCCAAGAGTCGATGATAGAAGAATCTGGTTCTTCGTCCCAGCCTATTTTTGATATCCACAACTGTTGCAAAATAAATTTTGCTTGTAGCAACAAGGGACAAAGAAAACCTAAGGGATCGAAGATTGTTCCTATGATAGATAAAATAGAACGTTTGGTTGGGGGTTTGTCCTTCATTCGGCATTGATAAGAAAAAATGTCGTTTTTTGGATGCCATGGAAGTCCTAAAACTTTGATAAAGTGGGGTTCCTCCTTGTCAAAAGAGAGAGGCATTTGACGATCGGATTCTGGCAATGTTGCCAATAACTCAGGACAATTGCTTGCCCATTTTTTAAGTTCAAATCCTCCCGACTTCAACAAATCATTGAGTTCCGTTAGAAGGGAAAGAGCTTCAGAAAGCGAAGGGCTAGTTCCTAAGATATCGTCGATGTAGATTGACGTTTTTAGAACAGTACTAGCCATAGGAAAACGTTCCTTTTCTCTCTCTGCCAGCTCATTTAAGGTACGCATGGCTAGAAAAGGTGAGCATGTCATGCCAAAAGTGACAGTAGAAAGTTCCCACACTGAAAGTGGATCATGTGGAGAAAACCTCTACAATATCCTTTGATAAGGCCGGTGATAAGGATTGATAAGGACTTGACGGAACATCTGTTTGATATCAGCAATGTAGGCAATAGGATTAAGACGAAACGTAAGGAGTAAAGAAGCAATATCCTTTTGAAGTTTCGGTCCAGATAACAACGTGTCATTGAGACTAATATTTTTTGGGGTGACTGCCGAACAATCCCAGACTACCCTTAATTTTGTACTTAAGCTTTCCGGCTTTAATACGCAATGATGTGCTAAGAAACATGATACGTCGACTTTTGGTTGACTAGATAAAACTAAACTCATATGATTAGAATCGATATAGTCTTGCATGAAACTAGAATAGGCAGTGTACAGATCAGGATTTTTGAGAAATCTATTTTCTAGAAGTAAAAATCTACGATAAGCTTGCGGATAAGTATTTCCTAGGTCAGGGTTTATTTTATCTTTAAACGGAAGATCTACCATGAATCTACCGCTCGGTCGCCGTACTACACTCGCAGTAAAAATTGATTCTGCTTGTTTTTCTTCCTTTGATAAGATTTGTTTTTTAGGCAAATGTTCGATTTCCCAAAACCTAGGGAGAATGCCCTCTAAAGGAGGTGAATGACTCGTTAAAAAACAACTGGTTCGTTCCGTAAGACTACCTACTTCGTCAACCTTTCCCATGACGACCCAGCCAAAGATAGTTTCAAGGGCTGAAGGTTGCCCTATTTGTCCAAGAACCCTGCCCTCCTTGAATATCTGTGCGAATAGCTCGCAACCAATAACTAGGTCCACAGGTCTAGATTTGAAATAAGATGGGTCGGCAAGTTTAAGATTTTCCAAGTGTTTCCACTGATTATCGTTCAAAGTGAATGTAGGCATATTGGAACATAATTGTGGAACGACAATTGCTTCGAAATTAAGTAAAGGAGTGACCTGTCCTTGTGGCTTAACGTGACATTGAACGAGCCCTTTGGAAGTAAAAGAAGACATCTGATTTAATCCGAATATTTCAGTGGTGTAACTTCGCCTAGGAAGATTAAGACGCTGAATACACTTTTCACTGATGAATCCTGTCTGTGATCCAGAATCAAGCAGTGCCTTTACAGGTTGAAAATTTCCGCAACCGTCCATAACATCTATTATGGCGGTGCATAAAAGAAAGGTACCTAAAGGTCCTGAGGTATTTAATGACACGTGAAGATTATTGACAGGTGGTGTGTGAATGACAGGACTAGTATCTTGGATTCCAGACTCTTGATTAGTTTCTAAGATATAAGTTAAAGTGTGGTGCCTTTTACTATTGCAAGTCCTGCATGAATATTTTGATTTGCACGTATCTACCCCATGCAAGGGATGAAAACACGCTAGACATAATTTTTTCTGCTTGACGAAAGATAGGCGATCGATAGGTGAGAGATCAAGAAATGTTTGACATTTCGAAAGCACGTGACCTTGATTACACCGGAAACATTTTATTCCCGTACTTGAATTAGTTGAGGTGCCAGCCAGTCCTATAAAAGGCGAATTGGATGATTTATAGGTAGGCTTTTGCCCAAACTGATTTCGCATAGATTTTGAATTTTGATAGGTAGGCTTTTGCCCAGACTGATTTTGCATAGAATTTGATTTTTGATAGATAGGCACCTTTTTGGGTGCTGTTGATTGAGGAAGTGATTCCAAAACTTTACATCTTTTTTCTAGAAATTGAAAAAGTGACTGAAAAGTGGGAATTTCGGTACTAGTATTGGCGTGACTCATTTCGAAATTTGAACGCGTCGGAATATCCAATTTTTCTAACAAAATGAAAAAAAATAATAAAGTCCCAACTGTCAACGTCAAAGCTAAGTGAGTTTAAAATTTCTAGGGATTCAGAAAAGGTGTCAATTAAATTACGCAATTCTTTAGCTGACTCGTTTTTTAAGGTGGAGTTCATAATTGTGCTTAAAGCATCATTGGCGAGGTCTCGCTTGTTTTGATATCTATTGACTAATTTGTCATAAGCAATTTTATAATTTTGATCAGATAAGCTAATCCCTGATATCAATTTTAAAGGCTCATCCTCGAGATATGAAAATAAATATTGAAGTTTTCGAACGTTACTTAGACTTTGATTTTGATCTATAATGTTATTAAAAAGATCGAAAAAGCTTGGCCATAATTTTTTATCACCTCGGAATATGGGAATACCTAACTCTTTGAGTTTTGGAGTTTCAGATTCGTTTTGTCGAACATATGATCCCGAAAGGGTTGGGGCCTCAACCGGAAATATTTTAGAGTAAATCCCCTTACACGCATAAAAATATTTACGAGCTTCTGAAAGGATCGCATCCTGCGTTTTAAACTCCTCGTCGTCCGAGTCGTCTATCAACATAATGACATCATTATGTGCCAGCATGCATTTATCGAAGGTTTCATCCAAATCGGAATACCTCACTTGAAACTCGTTTCTCGCTTTTTCGTCCGATGCCGCGGTCTGTGAAAACACATCACACTCGGTGATCGCAGAAAAAAAACCCTTGCGTTTTTGCACGGCTTTTTTGACAGACATGATTTTACCTTTGAAATGACGAAATTGTCGGTAAATATACAATTAACGCTAAATTAATGCTTCTGAAATAGAAATTGATGAAAATTGTTTTAAATATCGAAATGATATGGAACACATCTAATCACAGAAATGTCGGTAAATATACAATTAACGCTAAATTAATGCTTCTGAAATAGAAAAATGACGAATTGTCGAAAATATGCACTAATTTATCGCAATTAATGAAAATTGTTTTAAATATCGAAATGATATGGAACACACCTAACACAATGAACATGTGGTTGTTTGTTTTGTTTTTTGATTGATCCTCGATTTTGTTTATACTGAATGACCACGCGGTAGTAGACCCGTTACCATAGCAGCGGAAAGAAAACAGGTACTGCGCCGACACCGTCGTATGGAGTAAAATTTAATAATTCGGGTCGAAAGGAACACTTATGTTAGCCCGCGGTAAGAAAAACGATAACTGCAATGGACTGTAAATATTTTAATTAATGAAAGCGCGAACAAACATAAATATATTGATACGAAATCACGAAATAATCAAACGTCCATAGGTTAATTGTTGATACCATACAACGGCAATCATAGACAAAGCACTCACCAGCTTGCAGCCAATTTCTCCACGTTCCAAGGGGCCCCTTTCTGGATCTAATGATGGCACCACGTAGCTGAAGGGCTGAAGTTTCTAGTTCTATGCTTCAGTACACCAAAATCGAGCACTTTTAAATGTAGAAATATGAAATAGTTGGAGAAAGAAATTAACACGCCATTTTCTCGAGGCGGTTGACAAGGATCTCTCTGATTCTTGGTGCGCATGTCCAAAATGCGCGAATGCACTCTGTCCGTCATTCAATTGTGTGGTTTTAAAATAGCTAACACTGATATAGTTTACCTTAAATTTTAGTGTTTATCTATATAATACCAAGATATTTTTATAGTTTTAAAATGCCTTTTTGAAGTTTTATATGCTCAATTTTGCTATCCAAATAAAGGGGACAATCTGTGCCTATACAAAATTGCAATTAAATAATTGTGATCCGGTGAATATACAAAAATACTATATAGTTAAACATTTTACAATTCTTTTTCATTAAAAATATACCTAATTTTATATAATTTTACTTTACCGCACACTATGCGGTAAAGTAATTTTACCGCACAGTGTGTGATGTAACATGTCATTTTTACGTTTAAGGCAACGTTACATATTTGTTTATTCAGGTAAATAATCAAGGCTCTTCGACTCGTCTTTCTGTACACAAATTAAGGGTATTTTATAGAGCTAGGTTTGGAGGTTATATAGTGTCTAGGAAATTACCTTAAAAGGAGGCATTCCATCGAATTACTGTGGACACTACGCACATCGCATCATCTGGACATCGTAATTGGAATTTAAGATCACAGGTTTCGGGAAAATCACATAAAAACTTTTGATTGTTTTGTTTATCTGTGGAATTTTGTAATTTTCTTTGACGTTCACGAAAGTAAACAGCTGTACTGCTAGGGAATGGCGGCGTTGCCGCATCACAAATGGTTTCGGTAACAGGAAGGAAACATTTAGATGAACATTTCATTCCCTTACGTTTATTCTCGAGGATATTGGGACAATCCGAACCTCATAGCTAGTTGTGATAGCACGAAAACATATTTAGGTCCACGGTTTGACCAGTAACAACCGAGGCTCCGCCCACTTTGATATCTTTATTAATTTGATAAAGAGAAGATAAAATAAATACGAGTTATGCACTTTCGTAACTGGAAGATAAACGAGGAATAAAAACCAGGACTAAAAGAGTAAACAAAATCGTATTTTTATATTATATAAATTTATATATAATCATAGTTATGTAAAGTTAATAACTAGCTCAGTTAGTCGGACTGAAGGTTTTGTAGGGCTGGCTAGTGGTGAGCAAACTTAACATCTGAACACTCTTGTGCCGAGTTTGAGCAGTAGTTCAATGGGTATTTTTAGGTTCAAGTTCAGAAACAACTTTATTAATGTAGAAATGTTTTACAAGAATGGCGTCAAACCATATGAATCTTAGAGAAAACATATATAAAGAGCAAAGGAAACTTTGACTAAAACTGTAACTAAAATACAACTAAATTCTACACTTAGTATAGCTTTACTCATATGGGAATTGGTTGAGTGTTCGAATATTCCTGGGTTTAATACATGCTCGAATCTCCAGTAATTGAATTTACAATTGATGGTTTCAATGCTGAGCTTCTTATAGTCCGGCTGGTTATTTTCCTCCTACTTGCTATGTTGGCAGGGGTCCGGTAGGCAAGTGTTCGGTCTATGTATGGAGGGTGTCTCGACGTCCTTGCTATAAAAATTCCAACCGTGGAAATAGATCCGACAACACCTCAATGCGCGTTTTACGTATTTTCTATCCCCTTGGTCGATGCTGCCCCCTATATACCGGTATGGAAATATTGGTGTATTTCCTCATTGATTGGTTTGAAAACCGCGGGTTTTTCCTCCAGTGTTGCAAACCGCATTTAGTGACTTTTCTGTGAGAGCGTTTTTTTTATAAATAGGTTTGCATCCTTATTTGAATCTAACCGGGAAAATTAGGTTGGTATTGCGTTTTACTGTCCCCACCACATTTACAAAACGGTTTCCGGCCACTTCATTTTTTTGTGTTCTCGACAAAGTGCCTGGTCTCTTTTTCCTAAAGAATTTTGGCTGGGCTGGTGGCCGTCTTGTGGTGTCGCCATTGTTTTGTGGTTATTGGCATTGCAGTAGTTGCAAATTATACCCAAGACGGTATAATTGTGAGTCCGTCGTGTTAGGCGTAATCTAAAGTGACGCTCACACCCTTTTGAAGGGGATTTAAGTCGGCATACGCCGTTTCTACGGAAAGAGCAGTGGTAAGTTCGATTTTATTTTTTTCATTTTTTTTATTATTTGAGGACTCTTCAAGATAATATTTGCCTCCCAAATTGTAATTATTTTTCGTGTGAAATGTACTTTTTTTGACAAAAGACGTGGGGAATTTTTGGCGTTTTTATATTTTTCTTTTAACCACGTGTTGGATAAAAACTATATATTGTTTTCTCCTTTGGTTACAGCACCGTCCATTCCATCGACGGGACAGTTGTGCTGGTGGAACGAGGTTCTGTTCCATCGACGAGCCAGTTGTAACCCTGGGAAAGGTACGTTAGGGTTATTTTAGTTCATCTGTTTAAATCTACTTTATTTTATTGAGTCGACATGGGGTTCTTGATTAAATTACTCGGTGTAGAGGATCTTCGTGCAAAATAGACGAATTCCAGGAAACTGAAACATTTCATTTTCCACAGGGTTTTACGCTCGGGCAAAGATCCAGCACACTTTTCGAAACCATGTGCTGTCCTAGTACCATGTGCTAGTTAGTCAGCAGGGGAGGCGCGGACAGAATAGGACGGGACCCGAAGTAGCAGGAAGAGAACAACACCAGGTTTACAAAATAAAACACACATAAATTAATCAAGGACCAAGGTAGGAGTTTACTTCAATTTCATACAAGCAAACATTTTTTTTGTTGATATAATTTTTTTTTCCATAAATTCTAAATATAGTTTTAACACTTCTTGTGAACGCAAGATAAAGGTATGACGTCATAACCCAAGATTTTGCGGCATATTTAATTATATTATTTTTCTGTGAAATTGAACGCCCTTAACTCTAACCTGTTTCCCTTTTTCATTGGTTTACATTTCATGTTTATTCAAGTATGATTCTCAGATTTCAATATTTTTTTGTATTTTGATCAATTTCATTTCCATCCTCCTATGAAAATAAACAAGATGAACTAATTTTTTTGTATTATTTGTACAACCCAATGACCAACTTTGCAGAGACAAAAGAGAGATGAGGTTATATTTTTTAGCGGTTTCCTTACATTGTTCTACCTCATGGGGTAGATCTCGGACTGGGTTGCTGTCTGTCTCATTCTACCCAACGTAGAATGATGACAGCAGATATTTGGTCCAGATCTCCCCTATGATGGGAATGATTTTGTAAGTGTGTATTTTTCTTCAATCATTTATATAACGGAGTCTCACACTACTGACTCAGATGTAGGTACACTATGACCTGTTAAAGGAGTCCATCTACCTGTAAAGTGCTTCTTGTTTTGTCATCTTAATTCAATCTTTTAGAATTTTATTCTGTTTATTTTTTTTTGGTTATTCTTAATTACATAAATACTCTGGAAGCCTCGGAAGTAAGTAGAGTTTCATTGTTTGGCTACAACGTTTGGGTTGAACTGTATTTTAATTAAGATCTTCTTTGTAAAACATTGATATTACAACACTGTGGCGCACGTAAAATTTTCTTATTTCTGAACCCCCCCCCCTTCTCCACTGTATAAAAGTTACCGGGCATATCAATGTTTTACCTAGCTGGAAAATACCGTTCTGCTTCCAGATATTTGTTTAATTATTCAGTGGTTTTGTTGTGTCACAAGTTGGCAAATTGTTATTATTCTAATTACAGTGTCACAAAATGGCGGCAACGTCTTTAAGCTGCCACAAATGTCACCCTACGCATTTTAATAGGCCACAGCGGTAAAGTAAAATATGAATAACTGATATAGCTTCCCTTAAATTTTAGTGTTTATCTACATAATACATATTCTTATAGTTTTAAAAAACATTTTTGAAGTTCTATATGCTCATATTTGCTATAAAAATAAATGGGACAAAATTGCTCCATATATAAAGATTTTAGTCTTATTACTTAACAAAAACATACCTAATTTTATATAATTTTACTTTACCGCACACTATGCGGTAAAGTAATATTATCAATAACTGATATAGTTCACCTTAAATTTTAGTGTTTATCTATATAATACCAAGATATTTTTATAGTTTTAAAATGCCTTTTTGAAGTTTTATATGCTTGCTATCAAAATAAAGGAGACAATCTGTAGCTATACAAAACTGCAATTAAATAAATGTGATCCGGTGAATATACAAAAATACTATATAGTTAAACATTTTACATTTCTTTTTCATTAAAAATATACCTAATTTTATATATTTTTACTTTACCGCACACTATGCGGTAAAGTAACTTTACCGCACAGTGTACGGTAAAGTGAAATTATGAAAAACTGATATAGTTTCCCTTAAATTATAGTATTTATCTACATAATACATATTTTTATATTTTTAAAATTACTATTTAAAGTTTTATATGTTCATTCTTGCTATAAAAATAAAGGGGACAAAATTGCTATATAGTTAAACATTTTAGACTTCTTACTTATTAAAAATATACCTAATTTTATATAATATAATTTTACTTTACCGCACACTATGCGGTAAAGTAACTTTACCGCACAGTGTGCGGTAAAGTAAAATTATCAATAACTGATATAGTTTACCTTAAATTTTAGTGTTTATCTATATAATACCAAGATATTTTTATAGTTTTAAAATGCCTTTTTATGCTCAATTTTGCTAAACAAATAAAGGGGACAATCTGTAGCTATACAAAATGGCAATTAAATAAATGTGATCCGGTGAATATACAAAAATACTATATAGTTAAACATTTTACACTTCTTTTTCATTAAAAATATACCTACATTTATATAATTTTACTTTACCGCACACTATGCGGTAAAGTAACTTTACCGCACAGTGTGCGGTAAAGTAAAATATGAATAACTAATACAGTTTCCCTTAAATTTTAGTGTTTATCTACATAATACATATTCTTATAGTTTTAAAATGCATTTTTGAAGTTTTATATGCTCATTTTTGCTATAAAAATAAAGGGGACAAAATTGCTCCATGTATAAAGATTTCAGTCTTATTACTTATCAAAAATATACCTAATTTTATATAATTTTACTTTACCGCACACTATGGGGTAAAGTAACTTTACCTTACAGTGTGCGGTAAAGTAATATTATCAATAACTGATATAGTTTACCTTAAATTTCAGTGTTTATCTATATAATACCAAGATATTTTTTATATTTTAAAATGCCTTTTTGAAGTTTTATATGCTAATTTTTGCTATAAAAATAAAGAAGACAATCTGTAGCTAGACGAAATTGCAATTAGCTAAATGTGATCAGGTGAATATACAAAATTACTATATAGTTAAACATTTTAAAATATACCTAATTTTATATAATTTTACTTTACCGCACACTATGCGGTAAAGTTACTTTTTATACGACTTGTAAAAGGGGGTTTTGCGCACGGAGAACACGATCTGAAAATGGCATTTTGCGCACGCTGTGTGCAAAACGTTTTGCACACGCTTATGTCATTTTTGCGCACGCCTATATGTCATTTCTGCATACGGGTCTCCCGTCATTGTGATTTTTGTTGTTGTCACCCATCAATATAAGTTGGCTTAGTTCCGTAGCAACCGTCACTCCTCGTATGTTTTGTTGATTAGATACGTCAAAAAATTGTTGAATTTTTAAAGTTTTGTTGTAAAAATGTCGGAAATAAAAACAAGTCGTATAAAAATATTGTAAAAAACTCGTTTGAAAACCTCTTTGCACACTCCCTCGACTTGTAGACCTCGCCTTCGGCTCGGTCTACCAAACTGTCTCGATCGTGTGCAAAGAGTCGTTTTCAAACCTTGTTGTTTAAATAACTATTACCGCACAGTGTGCGGTAAAGTAAAATTATGAAAAACTAATATGGTTTCCCTTAAATTTTAGTGTTTATCTACATAATACATATTTTTATAGTTTTAAAATTCCCAGTTGAAGTTTTATATGTTCATTCTTGCTATAAAAATAAAGGGGGCAAAATTGCTATATAGTTAAACATTTTAGACTTCTTACCTACCTAATTTTATATAATTTTACTTTACCGCACACTATGCGGTAAAGCAACTTTACCACACAGTGTGCGGTAAAGTAAAATATGAAAAACTGATATAGTTTTCCTTAAATTTTAGTGTTTATCTACATAATACATATTCTTATAGTTTTAAAATGCATTTTTGAAGTTTTATATGCTCATTTTTGCTATAAAAATAAAGGGGACAAAATTGCTCCATATTTAAACATTTTAGTCTTATTACTTATCAAAAATATATCTAACTTTATATAATTTTACTTTACCGCACACTATGCGGTAAAGTAACTTTACAATACAGTGTGCGGTAAAGTAAAATTATCAATAATTGATATAGTTTACTTTGAATTTTAGTGGTTATCTATATAATACTATGATATTTTTATAGTTTTAAAATGCCTTTTTGAAGTTTTTTATGCTAATTTTTGCTATAAAAATAAAGAAGACAATCGGTAGCTAGACGAAATTGCAATTAACTAAATGTGATCAGGTGAATATACAAAATTACTATATAGTTAAACATTTTAAAATATACCTAATTTTATATAATTTTTTATACGAGTGTCTTGTAAAAGGGGGTTTTGCGCACGGAGAACACGATCTTAAATGGCATTTTGCGCACGCTGTGTGCAAAACGTTTTGCACACGCTTATGTCATTTTTGCGCACGCCTATGTCATTTCTGCATACGGGTCTCTCGTCATTGTGATTTTTGTTGTTGTCACCCATCAATATAAGTTGGCTTAGTTCCGTAGCAACCTCGGTAGCAACCGTCACTGCTCGTATGTTTTGTTGATTACATACGTCAAAAAATTGTTAAATTTTTAAAGTTTTGTTGTAAAAATGTCGGAAATAAAAACAAGTTAAATTAAAATTTGATTTTTCTTTCTTTATTAGCAGTCGTATAAAAAATATTGTAAAAAACTCGTTTGAAAACCTCTTTGCTCAATCCCTCGACTTGTAGACCTCGCCTTCGGCTCGGTCTACCAAACTGTCTCGATCGTGTGCAAAGAGTCGTTTTCAAACCTTGTTGTTTAAATAACTATTACTTTACCGCACACTATGCGGTAAAGTTACTTTACCGCACAGTGTGCGGTAAAGTAAAATTGTGCATAACTAATATAGTTTACCTTAAATTTTAGTATTTATCTACATAATACATAGATATTTTTATTTTTGAAGTTTTATAATAATATTCTCATGTTTGCTATAAAAATAAAGATGACAATCTGTTACTATACGAAATTGCAATTAGATAAATGTGATTCTTTAAATATACAAAATTGCTATATAGTTAAACTTTTTAGACTTCTTACTCATTAAAAATATACCTAATCTTACATAATTTTACTTTACCGCACACTATGCGGTAAACTAACTTTACCGCATAGTGTGCGGTAAAGTAATAGTTATTTAAACAACAAGGTTTGAAAACGACTCTTTGCACACGATCGAGACAGTTTGCACTGTGCGGTAAAGTAAAATTATCCAAAACTAATATAGTTTTCCTTATATTTTAGTACTTACCTACATAATACATAGATATTTTTATAGTTTTAAAATGCCTTTTTGAAGTTTTATATGCTCATAGGTAAACTAATGTACCTAACTCTTGCGTAAAGTGCCTTTACCGCCCTTGACGTCTTGACCGAACTCCGCTGCGCATCGTTCGATCAACTGCCGTCGCGTGCGGTAAAGTAGCACTTTCCGCACTTTTTAGGTAAATAATTATTTTTTCATGGTTTTATCATAGTTCCTATAAGCCTTCCAAAGCTCTGCTCTCTAGCGTTTCTGGAAGTGGACAATGTTACTTTTACATACCTTTGCATGTACAGGGGAGGGAAGTAAATTAAAATGTTGGTGTTTTCAAATTTTTTTCTATAGATTTATCATAGTTTCTATTGCCCTTTCAAAGCTCAGCTCTATAGCATTTCTGGAAGTGGGCAATTTTACTTTTACATTGTTTTACATTTATAGGGGAGGGAAGTAAACTCCAATTTTGGTGTTTTTAAACTTATATAGTTATATAGTTTCTATCAGTCTGCCAAAGTCCAGCTTTCTAGCGTTTCTGGAAGTTGGCAATGTTAAATTTACATAGATTTACATGTATAGGGGAGAGGAGTAAATTAGAATTTCGGGGTTTCTTGATTTTTTCCAGGGGTTTGGTCACAATTTCTATCAGTCTGCCTAATTTCAGCTTTGTAGCATGTCTGGAAGTACAGTAGAATTTTGATGATCTATACATGAGTGATTGAGTGGCAATTACGACGTTTTTTGAAATTTCGGAACTACTTTACTAATTTATGGGAGTCAATGAAACTCGAAGGGGTTGTTAAATCTATGTATATCTACAACTGTGCAAGGTTTGAGATTCGTAGCTCATTGCGGAGTAGAGTTTTAGATATGTTTCAAGAAAAGATGGTACAGCAGTTGCGCGAACTTGGCGAGGCACTGCCGTTCCCTCAGATCACAGGTCCTATCAGCCTTTCAAAGCTCAGATCCCTAGCGTTTTTAGAAGTGGGCAATGTTACTTTTATATAAATTTACATTTATAGGGGAGGGAAGTAAATTAAAATTTTGGTGTTTTTAAATTTTTTCCTATAGTTTTATCATAGTGCCTTTTAGTCTTAAAAAGCTCAGCTCTCTAGCGTTTCTGGAAGTGGGCAGTGTTAATTTTACTTAAATTTACATTTATAGCAGACGGAAGTAAATTAGAATTTTGGGGTCTTTTAATTTTTTTCTATAGCTTTATCATAGTTGCTATCAGCCTTGCAAAGCTCATTATAGGGGAGGGAAGTAAATTATAATTTTGGGGTTTTAAAATTTTTTTCTATAATTTTATCATAGTTCCTATCAGTCTGTCAAAGCTGAGCTCTCTAGCATTTCTGGAAGTAGGCAATGTTACTTTTACATATCTTTACATGTATAGGGAAATTATTAGAATTTTGGGGTTTTTTGATTTTTTCCAGGGGATTGGTCATAATTTCTATCAGTCTACCAAATGATCTATACATGAGTCGGTCAGTGAGTGAGTGGCAATTTCGACGTTTTTTGAAGTTTCGTAACTACTACTTCGAACTGACCGTTCCTATAACGATGTTTCGGCCAATATTATCTATGTTTTTTTATGTTATAATGTGAAACAAAATATTCTTGAGGCTGTGTTTTAATTTAAAAACATTCTACATCAGCAATCCCCAATTCATGCTTTATGTACGGTACTTACATATCAAAATACAATTTACTTAGCGGTTTAATTTAATATTTAATACCAACAATCAACTTAGCGTTAATAACCTGTTCCAAGTTGCGAAAGACCCAGTACCCAACTGATTACTGTCTGGTACTTAAAATTTATTGTAAACCTTTTACATGGTTTACTCATAAACTTTACTGAATCTAATTAGATTTCAAAATATAGATTGTTAAATTTAATTGATTTTAATATGTGTTATGCCCATTTGAACTTTCCTTATTGAGTTATGGAAGCGTTTCCCAATTGATTATTCGGATAAAAAGACAACAAAATAAATCAGGGACGTAATTAATAATTTGAAAACTGTAATTTACGACAGCTTTAACTAAGAAAATCCTCTTCAACTCAAATTCTCTACCTCCATGATTTTGACCGATATACATACAATAAATGAATACTTAATGCCCCTTACACTGTATAACTGGTAATTAAATAATTTAATTTTCCAAATATCCATTTATATATTATGCGAAAATAGTCCATTAAGTTTAGAACGAGTGCGAGTGTGGGAAATCCTTGTTCAGCATAAATTAATGCTGAAAACAAATATTCGTGCTGTAAATGGAACATAACGGGTTTTGTTTAGGGGCGCGTAATGGGTGGATTATTAAAATTAATTATTGCAGGATTAAGCTCAAATTTGTGTCGATTTATAGACCCAACGTGTACATAAATAAAACTGTTACAATATGTTGCTACGCTGTATTGTTGTCTACTTTTTTTTTATAAAATAAAAGCAAAATATATTTTGTTTTACGTCATTTTTAAAGTAGATAGACTAGACACCTTCTAATCTAGTATAAGAGAGTAATCAACGGAAACAAAGTCTTCAGCGCTCTTCAGAAACTGGCAAAGTCACAGTCAAAGATTCTAACGAGATATCTTAAACAAAAAATCTACGCTGTATATAATAATAAGGCTGGTAGGGACATATAAGTACGAATCATTGACACTTATAAAAGTGAACTAACAACAACTAAAAATATTTAAAATAAAAAATTTTCAAGAACAGACAGGTTATTGGCGAATACGCAAGAATTATGAATTAGAATAGTTAATCATAACAAAAACATTTCATGTAAAAAAAAGTGAAGTACGCCAAAATGGTATCCCGTAAAAAGAATTGAGATAAAAGTAAAGCCTAGTTCTCCAATACAAATTTCAAAATGAAAGGTTCTTACTAGTTTAGAAAGGTTTTTTTAAACTTTGCTATTATAGCCAAACTTCTTGTTCAATTTAGCACTGTGAGTAAATTAGAATTGTGGGGTCCTTTTAATTTTTTCCAATGGTTTGGTCATAATTTCTATCAGTTTGTCAAATTTCAGCTTTGTAGCATGTCTGGAAGTACAGTAGAATTTTGATAATTATGAGTAAGTGAGTGGGTGGTAATTTCGACGTTTTTTAAAATTTCGTAACTACTTTACTATACTAACTTTGAGGGGTTGTTGACTCTATAAGTATCTACGAATGTGCAAAGTTTGAGTTTCGTAGCTTATTCTAAAGTAGTGTTTTAGATAGGTCAAATATGGGCTTAAATGTTTCAAGAAAAGATGGTACAGCAGTTGCGCAAATTTCACGGGGCACTGCCGTGTCCCCAGATAAATCGCACAAACATCGTGAAATTCATCAAAAGTAGAAGACTAGCTTGTTAAGTAGTAGTAGTAGTAGTATAGTGTAAAAAGAATGGATAAGACAAGAAAACCAAAAAACATAATTAACTGGACAGCTGTAGGAAGGAGAGTATAAGAGGGAGGCCACTAAAAAGGTGGATAGACGATATCGAAGATGACATTAAGAAAATGGTAACAAGAATATGACGAAGAATCGTACCAGAGAGGGCAGAATGCTCTTATTTTAATCAGACTAAAATCCATTAGGGGTTGTAATGTCTCTTGAGGTACCTACCTTCTTTACTTCTTAGCTAGGTTTGAACCAAAGTCTTTATACTTTTACACAGGTTCAGAATTTGAAACTGTAATCAGATTAAAAAATCTGTCATCTGGTTGCCCTATACCATTTATTTTATGGAAACCCGATGACGCAGCTACAGTCGTCCAGTTAAGTTTACATGACTGATCAAATTCTGTAGGCAACCTGTGTGAAAATATAAAGACCTTGGGCTTGGACGCGGTAACCATGCATTCAAGGTTATGTCATGTCAAATATTTTTTGTAAATATTAAACTAACTTAACTTTTTTCTCTTATTCAAGCAATATTGTGAAACATTTTTTTACTATTTCTTTCAACTGAGACATGAAACTTTTAGAAACAATTATAAACTTTTAGTTACAACTATACTGAAAAAGAAACCGATCTTATCATTAACAAATATTTGGTAAACCTGATTTTTGTTGTGCTTATTAAAAAATATTAAAAGCAAATATCATTAATTATTGATAACAAACCTTTTTTAAAGTGTTTAGTTATAAATAACATTTCATTTGTTTCTTTAATAATTTGCTGTTTTTTTAAATATTAATTGCCTTATATTAACCATAACCAAAACACTCGTTCTTTTAAGGTAACAGAACGTCTTTGTTATTAATACTTAAAATTTCTCAAATATAAATATACTCTTAATATTGGCAAATATTTCTTTGTGCTGCATCAGCACATGTTTCATGGGCCCAAAAGTTAAACATTGTACCCATTTTTCTTTTGGTTTGCTCTTTGAGAATGGTTCCATGCAGACAGACAAAATGTTTCCTCTTCATCATCGCTGTCATCTTTCAGTGTCCTTTTCTGAGTCGTTTTTCTGTGCTTCTTTTCCTTGAAGACATTTTTTATTACAGATTTTTCTTTTTTTTTCTTTTTTTTACTTTTTTCACGTTCCAACTCTTCTTTAAGCGGAGTTTCAGTTAGTACAGCTGTTGACCATTTTCTTCGGTTGATATTCTTAGTCTTTCTTTCGCCAGCTTTCGGAAAAGCACGAATTTTTAAAATTTCCCTAGATCGATTGGTAATAATAGATCACACAATTTTAAGTTACCGGGTGTTTGCCTCAAATTTGAGTTGAAGGGTCTGTGTGATGTCATAAATAAATAAATGGCGGCATTTTTACTGTTTCGTCACAATCTTTGGCTTATAACTTCTGCCAATAACTTAGTTTTACAGAAAAACTAATCGTTTTTTGTTTGCAACACCAATCAAGATTGTGAAGAAATTAGCATTATATCTCCAAGACTAACAAAGATACCGCGTGAACAAGTCCACATCTAGGGGGCCTAATTTCCATAAGAGGATAAAAAACAGATAGCATATAGTATATATTAATAAGAGACCGCAATATCCCCGATTCCAGTCGAAAGCGTTTCAGCGTTACCAAAGGTAACTTTGATAAATAACTACAGGCGCAAGTCGTCGCAGTCTTCAAGAGGCGGACAATCTAAAACATTTGTTTAGGGCGAGAATTATTACATGACGTGATTCTTAGTCCATCATACGTACGCATGCTGATTTTAACCTTAAAATAAAAAAAAATGTTTTTAGAAAATGTATGGGGTTAGCTGGGCCGGTGGCCCAACGTGCCCCGAACTTTTTGGCTCAACTAGCCCCACACCTACATACAAAATTGAGAGAGTCGGCAACCATGTTTGCGTAAATATTAGCATCGTTATAATTTCATTAAACTCTGTCTAAATATGTAAGGTTAACTATAAAAAACCGAATGGGGGCATGCAGGTGTAACAAAACAGTCTGTAAAATGTTTTCCAAAATAACAAAAAGTTACTTACGAGGTCCAAAAAAAATGGCTCTGTAATGAAATAGCGCGTATCAAAATAGCGCGCTCATTTGAGCGCGTGTTCAAAATAGCACATATCAAAATGGCGCGTGATCAAAATAGCGCCTATCATAACGGCGCGTGATCAAAATAGCGCGTATCATAATGCCGCGTGTTTAAAATAACGCGTATCAAAATAGCGCGTATCAAAACAGCGCATATCAAAATGGCGCGTGTTTAAAATAGCGCGTATCAAAATAGCGCGTATTTAAAATAGCGCGTATCAAAACAGCGCGTGTTTAAAATAGCGTGTGTTCAAAATGGCGCGTCTTAAAATAGCACGTCTAAAAATGCCGCGTTTTGAAAGATCGCCATTACAAACGTCGCTGTTACAAAATAGTTCGAATAAGGGGTCTCTTTCTAACATATTTTTTCAAAAAAAAATTTCCTGACTTTTTTCCCGGGATCCTATAGGGTGTAACCAAACCGAACCGAACCGATTCAATCCGCACCGAACTGAAATGAACCGAACCAAACCGAAACATTTTTTCAAAAAGGTATTTTCCAAAATTAGCTTCCTGATCCTTATTTTGGTAGGTTTCTATTCTGACCTGTGACTTGGTGACATTTTTTTTGGTGGAAAAAGGTCAGGGGAAAAATGTTTGGGTTCGGTTCGGCTCGGTTCGGTTCCGTCCGGTTCGGTTCGGTTTGGTTACACACCCTCTAGGATCCCGGAAAAGAAGCCAGGGAAGTTTTTTTTTTGAAAAAAATATGTTAGAAAGAGACCCCTTAGTCGAACTATATGAGTTGTGTTAAGTATAGCAAGCCATCGGTTTATTTAACGGTTAAGTAAGTATAACTTATCTGTTTTTGTTTGACACTTAAAACCTTTAAATTTTGATCAATAAAAGATCTCTTTTTCAAGAAATTTGTTTATTCATTTAAAAATCAAATTTAACCCGACCGGTTTCGAACCTAAGTTCATTTTCAAGGGTTTTCATCCAAAAACAAAAATACAAAGTGTGAAACTAACATTAAAAATAATTCGCTTGGATTTATAAACAAGTTTATACAAAATAAAAACAAAAACCTACCAACAAATTTTGCAGGTCCCATATAACTAGATATTAAAAAACTAGGATCATCAACATTTTTAGAAAACTGGGATGGTAAAACATCATAATTAACAACTTAAAAACTTTTTTAAAAAACTTATTTGCTAGTCCTAGTAGTTACTACCATAACCTATTAAAAAACAGCTGTCTTGTTAGAACTTAAAAGTTTAAAAGTAGGTCAAACGAACACAAATTACAATATTAAGAACACTAACGTAAGTATTAAAAAGGTTATTCAAAAATTCTAAAAAATTCATACTTTTTCCCATTTTATCTGACCTATTTTAATACGCGCTATTCATTGTATAAACTTTTTGTTCTGTGAAAACTGATTGCTTTATAAACAAACAGTAAATAGGATTAATTTTTAATTAACTGATTTATGTGCTAATTGACGACAAGTATCTACAGGCCTAGGTTTTGTTTGTTTTTAATATAAAATTCATACTCTTTTTTTTTGTTTCAGATTTCCGCTTAAAGATGGAAACAAATCTGGCTTTGTTGGTTGTCTTTCACAATAACAGATCCTATTAGAAATCACAAAAACTATCCTATTTAAAGGGCAGTAAGTATACTACGTGTTATTTATTATTTTTTTTAGAATTCTTTATATTTGTATTTTGTGATTTTAATAATTTTAAATTTGATGTCATTTGAATCATGGCTTCCATTCTTTGAATTAATTATTAAAGATTTTTAAGCAAAGAGCCTTTAGTATGAAAATGTGAAGTTTAAACCTTTTAACTTAAAGCAAACGTTTAATGTTCTGTACAGTGGCATATATAGAAAAAAATTTCGGCGGGGGGGTCCCGAGACGGTTTCGGGGGGGGGGGGGGGTCCCGAGTCGGTTTCGGGGGGGGGCCGAGACCTCATGAGGCCGTATTTTAGGCTATTGTATGTTTATATTCATAAATTATGTGGAAAATAACTAAAAAAACTTAACTTTGAGGGGGGGGGGCCCGGGCCCCCCTTTATGTATGCCACTGGTTCTGTATTAAATTTACAAATATATAAAATTTATTTTCTTTTTTAGGTCAGCACTGATTTGGAGGTGGAGGAAGTAATTGAACAAAGGAGAAACATTTTAATAAAACATGGACTACCCATGCTGCCTTTCGTAATGGTGGAGTCCCCAACTTATAGTGAGGTAAAATCCGTTTATGTCAGTTTTGACAAAATTTTGTGTGAATCTCATTAACCAAGCTTTGCAAAAAAAACAAAATTACCAGCCACCATAAAAAAAATTGCGATGTGACAGATCAGTCATACTTTACCAGACTTTATGTCTCTGAGACTACAACCTTTTTGTATAAAAAAAAATATCTAGTTCTTTTTATTTATATATTAGGTATTGTAGTAGAGTAAACTTGTAGGGTATTTCAAGAAAAAGCTGCAAAAAGGGTATATTTTTTTATATTTGTATATGCGTTAATATGCATAGACTCCACAGGTTTAAAAAGATCCATGGTCTTTTTATTTTTATAATAAAATACAAATAAATATTTTTCATCAAAACAACTTGCTTTTTATTATTATTAAAATTCTGTTATTATTCTATACCTTATTCATTTCTATAGGGTTAATGGGACACCAATTTTGATCACACAACTTTATTTCTTTTCGACGATTCATTTTCGTCTTCCTAAGGCTAAGGTGTGTAGCCCGAGGAAGACGAAAATTAATCGTCGAAATGTCGCAAAGAAATACAGGTGTGTGATCAAAATTGGTTTCCTTATTTCCATTAACCCTATAGAAATATACAGCGTGTTCATTTTGAAATTTCCCAACCCAGATTTCTCGAAAATGATTTTTTTTGAGAAAAATAAAAACAGGTCAATTCATTTATTAAGGAGGACACATTTTGGCTATCTTACAGTTTTTGTAGTACACACCCCCTTTGAAAAAATAAGTAAATATGTCAAAAACAAATTGATAGATTTTCAAAATTTTTACACCTTTGTAAAGACATTTAAGAAAACTTAAAAAAATATAGGGGTAAAATGTACCCCTCAAAGGAGGTGCGTACTACAAAAATTTTAAGATAGCCAAAATGTGTCCTCCTTAATAAATTAATTAACATGTTTTTGATGTTTTAAAAAAAATCATTTTCGAGAAATCTGGGGTGGGAAGTTTTAAAATGAACACCCTGTATATTAAACAGAACGTGAAACCTACAAATACCTTATTAATGCAAAATAACTAAATATAATTACAGCTACTAATTATATAATAACACATAATTAATTAATTTAATATTAAATAAGAATGATCCTTATAATAAATATACAGTATATGAATAATTAAACTCATATATATTTTTAAATACCAACAATATACTAGTGCTTAATGTAGCTTTTTTTTAACTATTACCAGACGATTTTGTTTTTATTAACAAATATTTGTTTCAATTGTTGAAATTTATGAATTGTTACCTGCAAACAAATATCTAATAAGCCAAATATGGGCAACACATTTAGTAACAGTTACAAAATGTTTGTTATTGTTACAAAACTCTTCTCTCAGTGATACAACTGTCTGTTTCATCGTGTTGACTATTTTTCATTTAAATTTACCGTTCAGATTGGATACCAGCGATAAGCAGCAACAACGCGCATTTGTTTTGAAAACATAGAGAAACATTCAGCAATTTTAGGAAAAACTCTCGGAAACAGGCAATAGAAACACAAAAGTGGCTCCGATCGATCATAGATCATAGATCCATTTATTTAAAAACTTATCGAGTTTCGGGACAAATTTGCAGTTTGTCTTATGACTTGTAACTAGCGGTATAGGTTTATTGTTTAATGTATCTCTTATAACTCTATAAATAAATTTTTGGGTAGTAATGGCATTATTCTACCAAATCATTTTTTTGCCAGGTCTTTATTATAAATTATTATTATTATTAAACCCCCGTTATACAACGTTTAATCAATAGACTATTTCTTGGACTATTTCTTCTAAACACAAAAATAAAACAAATATTAACGATTTTCTAGACAAAAACAGCTTTCGATAGATATCCCCTACGATTAGAAAAGTTGTTAATACGCGTATAGTGTCGCGCTCGCGTCGTGAGCGGTTATGATTTTGTTAGCTCTTGAGAACCTTACATTTTTCTAAAGTTTATAGTGCCTAAAAAATTGTGAAAGTTATATAGGAAAATAGTACTAAATTTACTCTACCAAATAGTGTGAATAATAATAGGGTTAACCAAATTTAAACTAGAAAAATAGCGCAAAATATATAGACCATCTCGACTAAATAAAATAAAAATTAAGAACAAAAACTAATAATTTTATTTCAATTCATATCTTTTTAACATTGATCTTTTTTTGTTGTTGCCCATATTTATCTTGTTAAATTCTTTTTATACCTACTGATACTGAATTAAAAATAAACAACAATAACAATGAATTGTGCAAAATGCAAAAAGAAATGCACTGGCAGATCAAAGGAAAGAGACCTTCCTACTTTATCATTTGCAACCCCCTGCGATATCTGCAAGCAAATTTTGTGTGAAACTTGTGAAAAATGGTCTACAACAGAAATTAGATTTTTGGAGTTAAAGGAGAGGGTAATTTGTTATTTATGCCCAAAATGTGTTCAACCTTTTTTGGAGTTTCCTAGAGTTAAAAACAAAATAGAAACAATTGAAGCAAATCTGAAGGAGGTCACCGAAACCACTAGTATTTTACCCACTCTAAAATTGCAAGTAGAAGCTATGCAGTCTGAGTTTAATCAACTAAAGGAAAGTACTACAAAAAAAAATAACAAAACAAATTGAGGGCGTGAACAATGAACTCAAAGATATTAAAGAAACCATATATACAAAAAATCAAAGTTATGCCGAGGTAACCAAAAAATATCAAGTATTTCAGGGAGACGTGAACAAGCTGGAGAAACAAGTTGAAAACATTAAGCCAGACGAGGAGATCAGCTCCAAGTCTAATATTTTACCAACCATTGAGGAATTGTCAGAGCGCGAGAAACGTGCATCTAACATACTTATATTCGGATTGGAAGAGTTCCAGACATCTTTGGAAGGGGAAGCTGGCGCGGATTTAATTAAAACAAAGAGCGTTATCAACAGCATTGACCACAGCGTCCCTACGAATTTAATAAAAGCCTTTAGGCTTGGAAAATCTGAACCAGGTAAAGTCAGACCTCTAAAAGTTATTCTTTCAAGTAGGCATGAAGCTTTGAAAATCCTAAGGCAAAAAAACTAGCTTGATGCTTCGAATAACATTTATATAAAAGCAGACCAAACACCCATGCAAAGAAGCTTCCTAAAAGAAACCCTTGAACAGCTAAAAAAACGAACAGAAGGAGGCGAATTGAACCTCAAAATAAAGTATGTGAACTCCATCCCCAGAATTGTGGTAAACAATACTATAAATGCTACAAAAAACGAAAAAACGACACAGTTGAAGTCTGCCTATGGTACACAAATATACAGTCACTGACAAATAAAATCGGAGAATGGATGGAATCAATACAAACACACCAACCAACTTTTATGTGTATAACAGAAACTTGGCTTGGCAGCCAAATCAATGACAGCATAGTTAGCGTTACAGGCTATAGCTTATTTAAGCAAGACAGAGGAGGGGGGATATGTATATACATTAAAGAAGAAGTTTCTGGCCACAGAATTCATGCATGCATATCCAACAATTTTAGAACTTCACCCCCAATTGAATCCCTTTGGATTGATATAAAAATTGATAACCTAAAGCTGTTACTTTGTTGTGTATACAGAACTGATTATTCAACTGAAGAAACTGACATTGAAATGATAACAGCTTTACGAGAAGCATGTTCTCTAGAAATACCTGTGTACATTGTCGGCGACTTCAATTATCCACAAATTAACTGGAAAAACCTTAACCTATCAAAAGCAGATAAACTTAATCAACGCTTTCTTGATAACTACCATCAAATGAATGCTTACCAACTAGTCAACTTTCCAACGAGATTTAGAAATGATCAGAGGCCCTTGCTAGATCTTATTCTAGTAAATGATAAAAAACTACTCTATGACATCAAACAACCCATTGGGCCGCAGTGATCATATAGTAATTACTGCAAAATCCCAGTTGAAGTGCAAAGAAAGGTTAACTCAAAAAATAACAAAAAGAGACTTCTGGAAGGCGGAATATGATCAAGTCAAAACTTTTCTAAACCATCATTCAACAGATAAGTGTGACAGATGCTTTGACATCTTTGAAAATGCTATTTCACAATTCATACCTCTAACAACAGCTAAAGTGAATTTGAGAAAACCATGGTTAAAGCACACCTTTTTCAAGAAATAGACAAAAAAAGAAAACTATGGGATAACTATTCAAAATCACCCTCAGAGGAAAAATATAGGATCTACAGGACACACAATAATCAACTCAAAAACAAAATAAAAGATTCTAGGAGCGATTTTGAGAAGAAACTTGCTTCCTACCCCAACAATAAGCAGTTTTTTAAATATGTCAAACGTAATCTTAATTCAAATGTTTCCAAAATAACCTTAAAAACGCAAATACTTTGGTAACTAATGACTCTGAAATAGCCGAAAATTTTGCAGAACAATTTACGAAAGTTTATTCTCAGCATG
The DNA here is from genome assembly GCA_963576565.1 of Aspidapion aeneum. NCBI lineage: Eukaryota > Metazoa > Arthropoda > Insecta > Coleoptera > Brentidae > Aspidapion > Aspidapion aeneum. The sequence goes on along the minus strand of OY755040.1, from coordinate 68,013,396 downwards.
AAGATAATGAGCTTCCCTCACTTCCAGACTGTATGAAAAATCCACACAGATTAACATTGTCTTCACTGAAGAAAATGTGTCTGAAGCCATAAAAAGTCTAAAGACTGACACCGGCCCAGGTCCGGATATCCCTGTAATTTTCCTCCAAAAATGCGTCAATTTTATCAGCAAACCCTTAGCAGAAGTTATGAATGAAATTTTGATCAGAGGCAGATTACCAAGTATTTGGACTCATGCAATTGTAACCCCATTATATAAAAAGGGCGATAAGCAGTTACCCTCAAACTACAGACTAATAAGCCTAACATCCAACATATGCAAATTCTTTGAAAAAGTGATTGTCAAAGAACTAACGCCGTTTCTTCTTGAAAATAACGTTATAACAGATCACCAGCATGGATTTCTAACAAAAAGGTCAACCATCACTAACCTAACAACATGTGTAAACTCCTGGACACAAAGTTTTGATAGAAATGAACAGGTTGATGTCATCTATTTAGACTTCGAGAAAGCGTTTGATAAAGTACCTTTTAAAAAGATGCTTCCCAAATTGGATCACTATGGTATTGGTGGTGAGCTCTTCAAATGTCTATCATTCTTCTTGACCAACAGAACTTTTCAAGTAAGGATTAATGGCAAGCTATCAACCATACATACATGTCTCAGTGGTATTGCACAAGGAACAGTCCTTGGTCCTGTCTATCTATCTATCTATCTATCTATCCTATCTATCTATCTATCTATCTATCTATCTATCTATCTATCTATCTATCTATCTATCTATCTATCTATCTATCTATCTATCTATCTATCTATCTATCTATCTATCTATCTATCTATCTATCTATCTATCTATCTATCTATCTATCTATCTATCTATCTATCTATCTATCTATCTATCTATCTATCTATCTATCTATCTATCTATCTATCTATCTATCTATCTATCTATCTATCTATCTATCTATCTATCTATCTATCTATCTATCTATCTATCTATCTATCTATCTATCTATCTATCTATCTATCTATCTATCTATCTATCTATCTATCTATCTATCTATCTATCTATCTATCTATCTATCTATCTATCTATCTATCTATCTATCTATCTATCTATCTATCTATCTATCTATCTATCTATCTATCTATCTATCTATCTATCTATCTATCTATCTATCTATCTATCTATCTATCTATCTATCTATCTATCTATCTATCTATCTATCTATCTATCTATCTATCTATCTATCTATCTATCTATCTATCTATCTATCTATCTATCTATCTATCTATCTATCTATCTATCTATCTATCTATCTATCTATCTATCTATCTATCTATCTATCTATCTATCTATCTATCTATCTATCTATCTATCTATCTATCTATCTATCTATCTATCTATCTATCTATCTATCTATCTATCTATCTATCTATCTATCTATCTATCTATCTATCTATCTATCTATCTATCTATCTATCTATCTATCTATCTATCTATCTATCTATCTATCTATCTATCTATCTATCTATCTATCTATCTATCTATCTATCTATCTATCTATCTATCTATCTATCTATCTATCTATCTATCTATCTATCTATCTATCTATCTATCTATCTATCTATCTATCTATCTATCTATCTATCTATCTATCTATCTATCTATCTATCTATCTATCTATCTATCTATCTATCTATCTATCTATCTATCTATCTATCTATCTATCTATCTATCTATCTATCTATCTATCTATCTATCTATCTATCTATCTATCTATCTATCTATCTATCTATCTATCTATCTATCTATCTATCTATCTATCTATCTATCTATCTATCTATCTATCTATCTATCTATCTATCTATCTATCTATCTATCTATCTATCTATCTATCTATCTATCTATCTATCTATCTATCTATCTATCTATCTATCTATCTATCTATCTATCTATCTATCTATCTATCTATCTATCTATCTATCTATCTATCTATCTATCTATCTATCTATCTATCTATCTATCTATCTATCTATCTATCTATCTATCTATCTATCTATCTATCTATCTATCTATCTATCTATCTATCTATCTATCTATCTATCTATCTATCTATCTATCTATCTATCTATCTATCTATCTATCTATCTATCTATCTATCTATCTATCTATCTATCTATCTATCTATCTATCTATCTATCTATCTATCTATCTATCTATCTATCTATCTATCTATCTATCTATCTATCT